>PVJI01008132.1:51441-73248 GCA_004026765.1 Micronycteris hirsuta
AGTATTCCAAGTCATGAAAGGCAAGGACTTACATCCAAGAATACTCTATCCAGCAAAGTTTTCATTTAGAATGGAAGGGCAGATACAGTGCTTCTCAGATAAGGTCAAGTTCAAGAAGTTCATCACCACCCAGCCTTTATTGTATGAAATGTTGAAGGGAGTTATATAAGGTATGGAGGAACATCAACAGGGGAGTGGTAGGGGGAGAGGGTGGGAATGGGACACAGAACAAGTAGCATAAATGGTAGGTAGACAACAGACAGGGGGAGGTTAAGAATAGTATAGGAAGTGCAGAAGCAGAAGGACTTATGTGTATGACCTGTGGACAAAACTAAAGGGTGGGGAAAGGAGGGGTAAGGGGGTGGGGGACAAGAAGGGGGGAAAGTGGGACAACTGTAACAGCATAATCAATAAAATATAGTTAAAAAAATAAAAAAAATTAAAAATGGAACTACCTTATGATCTGGCAATTCTAATTCTGGTTACATATCTGAACAAATAGAAAAAAACAAACACTAACTGGAATAGATATATATGTACCCCTACATTCATTGCAGCGTTATATACAACACATACAACAGCCAAGATATGGAAGCAACCCTAATGCCCGTCCACAGACGAGTGGCTGAAGAAGTGGGCATATGTACAATGGACTATGACTCAGCCCTGCAAAAGAATGAAATCCTACCAGCTGCAACAACATGAATGGACCTGGAGGGTATTATGCTAAGAGAAGTCAGTCAGGCAGACACAGACAAACACCACATGATTTTAGTCATTTGTGAACTCTAAAGAACAAAACAGAAACAGACACATAGATAGAGAGCAATTGAGGGCTGCCAGAGGGGAGGAAGGTGGGGAGCACTGGGTGAAAAGGTGAAGGGATTGAGAAGTACATATTGGTGGTTACAAACTAATCAGAGGGATGTAAAGTACAGCACAGGGAATATAGTCAGTAACACTGTAATAACTATGCATGATCCCAGGTGGATACTAGAATTATCAGGGGAACCACTTTGTAAAGTATATAATTCTCTAACCATTATGCTATACACCTGAAACTAACATAAATTAATACTGACTGTCAACTGTACTTGGAAAAAAATTTTAAGTAAAACACACACACACACATCCCAAAATAAAATTGTTCTCTTCACCTTTTGCAGAGATATTAAGGCAGGGAGATGATATTGTCAGTGGTACATTTAGTGATTTTTTATTTATTTTTTTTTTAAAGATTTATTTATTCTTAGAGAGAGGAGAAGGGAGGGAGAGAAACAGCAATGTATGGTTGCCTCTCACATGGTCCTCACTGGGGACCCGGCCTGCAACCCAGGCATGTGCCCTGACTGGGAATCGAACCGGGACCCTCTGGTTCCCAGCCCACACTCAATCCACTGAGCTACACCAGCCAGGGCCATTTAGTGATTTTTTAAAAAATTCTTCTAACACTTTACACCATACCAGGAGAGTATTTTACACTGACCCATTAATGCTCATTCGGGAACCTCAGCCCACTTTACCACAATCTCGTGACACTTGCAGGCTGGCACGTCAAGGGGTTTCCATTTTTTAAGTTATCCAGTGCTGTGAACACAGTCTGGAACGCACGTCCCCTCTGACACCAAGAATTAAAGTTAGGTTGTACTTGCTATACGATTTTAAGCTTTCTTGCTCACCAGAAAAATCATGTAACGGCTTGGAAAGAGAACATTTTATTTTATTTTCAAATTATAAGCTAAAAGCTTATTTAGAAAGTTACAGAGGTAGTAGAAGTGAGCCAGGTCAGCTGCGTAGGCGCAGGAAACAAGTTACTGAAGCAAAAGAAGGGCCCTTGGAGCTTAGGGGCGAGAAATGCCAAGGCAAGGCGCCTGGGGGAAGGAGGAGGAAGGGAAGGTGTGGGCTTGCCCCCCAAGAGGAAGAGCACCCCCAAAGAGAACATTTTATATAAAAGCTGAGTGGGAGAATAATTGGTCCATGCAGTTCAGTTTAGCATATACTTTTTAGTTTAGGTTGAAATTAAAAAAAAAAACAACTGAAAATCACTCTGCTATTGAGGGACAAAGTAAAAGAACTTCAAGGTTAATCACCTTAACTGAGCCTCTCAACCTCCACAAACACAAGGAAAGAAGAAGACAGTCCCTGGGAGAGACACAGGTTAGCAACTATTAGTTGACAGTATCACAAATATTACTGATGGGCAAGAACAACTCAGGAGATTGCCATATTTACCTCAGATCATACAAAAGATCAGACTGAAACTAAAGAGTGACACGAAATGATCAAAACCCGTATTTAGAGGGGCCTGACAAGTGATCTGGTCCACTCCTAGTCCAACTATTCAAGGAAAAAACAATCTACCCTTGTTTGAGAAACCAAAACGGGGAAGAGTCCACAGCCAGGATTTTAGCTCAACACTAGTTTCTTCATACTCTACTCATAACTCACTACTGCACTTGGTCACCATTGAAAGATATTAATAATACCTGTCATAGTCACCACAAATATTTAGAATAAGGAACAGATGAATTAAATAAGGAAACATTGTAAGCTGACTATAAAAATATTTATGCCCTGGGTTAAAGCCCATCCTATAGTCTTCTTAAAGTCATTGTTAAAGCAGAGATTAGACCCTTGAGCATGTGATTCTATTCTTTTTTCTTATACGATTTTTTTTCTTTTATTTTAGAGAGAGGGGAAGGGAGGGAGGGAGAAAGAGTATGAGAGAGAAACATCAATCCTTTGCCTCTCACACACACCCTGACTGGGGACTGAACCTGCAACCCAGGCAGGTGCCCTGACCGGAACTGAACCAGCGACCCTTTGCTTTTCGGAACAACGCCCAACCAACTGAGTCATAGCAGTCAGGGCTGATTCAGTGCTTAGCTGGAGTCTCCTGAGATCCACGTGGGCTGAACTGGTTGGGGGAAAATGCGCTGGGAAGAATGTACACCATGAGACGAACCCTGAAAACCACGCCATCGGTTCTCGCGTTTTTTCCTAGAGAGCAACACCCAGCCTGAGCAGCAGTGTCATCCTACCAACCTGAGACACTGGGGAGACTCAAGAAGCTGAGCTCCCCCAACACCCCACTCACACAGCCTGACATCTTGGTAAGGTATAAGGCAAACTAACTGTATTGTTACACGCATACATCTAACACACTCGGCCATTTCATATTCACACATGCTTCTGGAGAGACGGGGGTCCTCACAGTGCTATGACAACTTCTGACTCCTGTTTTTCCTACTTAAAATGGGTACGCCGCCATTTTGCCTTTTACCAATTTCACCTAGAATTACCAGAGTAGAATGTACCAGTGTAGAATTACCAGCATAGAATGTAAAAATGTATGACCTAGCAATTATAAATCGCTGGGGCTTCATTAAAATAGCATCTAAACATAAAGAAAATATTTACTGTGGTAAAATACTTATCTTGTTATTATGGCTTTCCAAGTAAAATTTGAAATATAAAGACTTCTTAAAAGGCAAGAAGTGTCAATGACGTATTAGTAAGAGACCAGAGTTAGCTTAATAAAACACACACGTGGTGTAAATCCGTTTGGTCCGACTCAGAGATTCCCCGACAGCAGTGTGATCACCACTAGTTGAAGTCACGCTCTAATCAATGCCAACATGCACGTCACCAACCACAAAGGGCAGGGAGAGCCTTTCATCTAGACCAAGGGTCTCTTCCCTACCTGCCCGATGCTCCCTTTTATTTATACTGCCCCCCAAAAACCCTGATGTGGAATCCACAGATCATATCACCTACCCATACGGGACTTCAAAGTCAACAAAATACCCATTGTAATGAAACAGAAGTAGTTTATAATAAGATGTGTTTTGATACATATGTGCTCAGGCCTGACTACACTGGAAGACAGAAGGAAGGAAGGAAATGCTTCCTCCAAGGAGAGGACTCTGAACACCAAGTCGATACCCCAGACCTGAGACCTGAGCCACCTACCGGCAACTCGGGGCAAATCTTAGATCAGCCAGCACGGAACTAACTCTTGAGTGTCCTACTCAGAGAAAGTGAGGCTGCAAACACACCACATCCAGACACCATTAATCCTGGATGATTTGGGCAAGGTTTTGGAAGAGGGAAGTGCGCTGCGGAGGCTCCAAAAAAAAAGGCCCTTCCCTGTAGGGGAGTAGGAATCAACGGGCTAGGCTAGAAATTTGTGTCCACACCTCCCTCACCAGGAACCCTGGGCAGAGCCCAAGCTGGCCCCATGCCACGCCCACCTCACAGTGGGCCTGTGGGAACAAGGTGATTCTTCTCTACCCTCACTTTCCAAAGTTACAGAATGGGGGCTAGGAAACACTTTTTTGCTATCAATATTACCTAACTTTGACCTTCATTTTTGAGGCTAGTAAGTTGAGTCTTGTCCAGGGTCATAAAGATTGTTAAAGGAGACTGAGGGGACTCCTGATTTCCAGGACGTGATTGTGTTCAGTGAACCACATTTGAAGAAAAATAAGTTTCATATTAAGAAATCCTTTTGAGTAACTGAAACCTAAGGAAAACAAAAATTTTAAAGATAAACTCTGCCTGAAATTCCCCACCATCCTTTCCGATCCACGATGTTTCTCTAAGTCAAGCAGTTACAAATGTTCATAGATAATGTAAAAGAAGGTGTGACTTCTGATGACATGAGAAAGCTTTTCTAATAGTGGCCTAGCAGTCTACTCTTTGGAGGTTCTGTATTTTCTTTAATCAATGCTTCTTACTGGGTATCTAGGCTAGGTCTCTTTTCTGTTATTCACATAATGGATTATAAGTTGTTAATGAGTCAATGAGAAATATTTACATTCATCCACTTTTTTTTTTAAAGAGAGAGGGAAAGGGAAAGAGAGAGGGAAAGGGAAGGAGAAAGAGAGGGAGAGAAACATCAATGTGTGGTTGCCTCTCACACACCGCCTACTGGAGACGTGGCCTGCAACCGAGGCATGTGCCCTGACTGGGAATCGAACTGGTAACCCTTTGGTTTGCAAGCTAGCACTCACACCAGCTAGGGTCACTGATTGATTCTTGTATGTGCCCTTGGTGTATCGAGATGATGCTCTAACCAATGAAGCTACCTGGCCAGGGCTAATGCATCCATTTTTTTAAAAACAAAAAAGGACAAAGAAAACAACCCCACTTGTAAGACACTTTTAAAAACATGGAAAAGAACTCTGCAACTCTAACTGGTGTGGCTCAGTTGGGTGAGCATCATGCTGCAAAGTGAAAGGGCACAGGTTTGATTCCTGGTCAGGACACATGCCTGGGTTGCAGATTCAGTCCCCACTCAGGGTGTATACGAGAGGCAACCAATTGATGTTTCTCTTTCACACTGATGTTTCTCTCCTTCTCTTTCTACCTGCCTTCCCCTCTCTCTGATAATAAATAAAACCTTTACAAAAGAAAAAAAAAAACCTCAACAAATAGAATTTCTTTGTACAACACACCAAATTCTGCATTATAGAACTAACCCAAGAGTCAAACATTTCTTCACCATCCCCTTTTATCCAACTATTAAATGCTATCCTAAATAACCACGCCAATGCATAATGAAAAATTACCTGCATTTAAAATATACAGTCCCTTCGTGGCTTCCATCGTGCTTGCCCCTCTCAGGATTGTCCCATTCTACTCCTAACCAGAGTCCTAGCATGACAAGAAAAACCAAATGAGCAACAGGTGGTGACAGACGAAACGCTCCCTTCTCCTGCAAGCAAATACAGCCTGCGAGTGACACAGCGTCACAGACGCCACTGGGAGAAAGAACCATCTTTGGGGAAGGACTTCAATCAGCAAACACAATAGCATGTTTGGGTCAAAAAGTCAACCAAATCACAGTTGCAGAAAACAACAATGGCTAAAATTTACTGAGCACTTACTAAATGCCAGAAACTTTTCTTTACATTATCTCATATTATCCTTACAACAGACAATTCATCTATGTAAAGGAGGTATTGATATTGTCCTCTTTTATCAGCTCCCGGACAAATAAACACAATTTATTTTTCAATTGCAATTCACTTTCAATATTATTTTATATTAGCTTCAGGTGTACAGCATAGTGGTTACACAATCATGTGCTTTACAAAGTGTTTCCCCCCGATATTTCCAGTACCCACCTGGCACCATACAAAATTATTACAGTGTTATTAACTGCATTCCCTATGCTATGGTTTACATCCCCGTGACTATTTTCTAACAACCAATGTGTACTTCTTAATCCCTTCACCTCTTTCACCCAGCCCCTCAACTCTCCCAATACACATTTTTTGAGTCCTAGTCTAATAATCTGCTTTACATAAAATAAAATTCTATAAGTAAATAGTATCCTTATTCAGTCTAAGTAAAATAACACACTGAAGAAAAGTCATTCCCAGGTCATTCTAACTCTAGAAGCCAAGACTCAGCCCTTGTTCTGTGATCTCTGTAACTGACACCTTATGTCTGCATACCACCTTAGACTTCAGAGCATTTTCTCTACCTTCTCTCCTCCCCTCCACCTATGTATTAAGTACCCACTGTGTACAGAGTACTGTGCTAGGTACAAAAATAAGACAGAGGGTTTCACTTCTGGATCTACCCTCCTGCTGAGAAGTAGAAAAGTTAAATAAACTATTTTTAAAAATCACTTTAAAGCCCTGGCCAGCTAGCTCAGTTGGTTAGAGTGTCGTCCCGATACATCAAGGTTGCAGGTTCAATCTCCAGTCAGGGCACTCTTCTGAGAGAGCACTTGGTCCATCCCACACCCCAAACTAATAAGCCCTGGGGAACAAAGAAATTGCTCTCTTGCTCAACATTCACTGCTCAGGACCTGCACTGGGAGGGTGCACTGGCCGATCCCCTCCATGAGCCACATGACCTTAGCACTGACTCCTTCCAGGAGGGAGTCACTCCCTCTTGCTGACCTGGTGGCACATCTGCCAGGGCCTTTGCACACACTCTGGCTGGGAGCATGAGACCTTGTGGCCCTATAAGCCACATGGCCAATGGTGGTGCCAGTTCCACAGACAGCTTCCAGGAGGGAGCCTGAAGCCAGACAGCAGCTGAGAACAAGCTAAGCTACCTGAGTGACCGCTTAGTAGCCGCCTCGGGCTCCAAAGAATGGTACTTTTAAATGGAGCAGGAATGCTGGGCACTGCCTTTTGTTTTGGTTCTGCTGAAGACAGCTGGATTTTGTCTGGGTTTTGCAGAGGAAATGAGCTTTGAGACAGGGAGATCCCCATTCTCCTAGATTGTTCAGCATCTGAATAAAACCCGCTTTCCTTTCTCACCAGCCTCTGCCTCTAGAGTTTACATTCGGGTGGCAGTGGGTAGCCAAACCCCATTTTGTTTGGTAACAATTGGATCATGACCAGCCTCAGGCTAGAAAAATCAAATGCACAAAGGACTGAAGCAGACACTGGAATACAGCTTTATCAGTTTTCAATGATAAATAAAACCATCATGCAAACCTAAATGTTCTGGCCAACATGAGTAGTTCATTCTATCATGAAAAAAATTGTAATCAGACTCAACTTCACTGAAATCACAAGAATTAAAAACCATAGGTCCAACAACCCAGCAATCATGCTCATTGGTATTTATTCAAATCAGCTGAAAACATGTGTCCATACGAAAGCCTGCACGTGGGTGTTTATGGCAATGTCAGTCATAACAGGCAGAACTTGGAGCTTGGACAAACTGTGGTACATCCAGACAATGGATTATTATTTAGCACTAAGAAGAAATGAACTATCAAACCATGAAAACACATGGAGGAAACTTAAATGCAAATTACTAAGTGAAAGAAGCCAATCTGAAAAGGCTACATACTGTATGATCCCCAGTCTATGACATTCTGGAAAAGGCAGAACTATGGAGACAATAAAAAGATCCATGGTTATGCAGCCGAGTCAAATTCGGGGCCGCCCCACCCGTGGCAGGCCCTGGCTCCGCAGGCTGCCACAGAAGCACTGTGACTCATGGGCCCTGATGCCCTGCTGGGCCTCAGGGACAAATTTGGTCACAGACACCAAGAAAGAAAAAAATAAAAAAAAGATCCATGATCACCAAGGCTTAAAGGGGAGGGAGGAATAAAAAGGCAGAGCACAGGGGATGTTTAGGACAGAGAAACTATTCTGTGATATTGTAATGTTGGATATATGTCTTTGTACATTTGTCCAGATCCATAGAGTGTACAACACTAAGAGTGAACTCAAATTAAAGGATGGACTCCATGTGATGATGGTGTGTCGGGGTAGGTTCATCAATTGTAACGATGTCCCACTCCAGTGGGAATGATAGTGGGGGATGCTGTGCATGTGCAGGGTCAGGAGTATACTGGAACTCTCTGTATTTTCTCATTTAGCTGTGAACCTAAAACTACTCTAAAAAAAAGACTATAAAAAAAGAAAAAATTCCATATGAATATAGTCTAGTCCCATAAACAGGCTAACAGAAGAAGCCACATCATAATCAGAAGACCGCTTCATGAGCATGAAATCCAACTGGAGGAGTTCAACACATGGAATATTTAATGGTATGTGGCAAAAATATTTAGCTCCATCTATCTGATGAGGTCAATGGCTGTAACTCCAGGGTCCATCCCCAGCCTAGGGCTGAGCCCAGGGCACGGTTCCTTCGCCTCCCCTAGAGAAGTCCAGGGTGGGCACTGCCCACATCTGCCTTTGATTCTTGTGCTCCTTGCTTCTTGGGCTGACCAGGTCCTGAGATAATTGACACTTTTTTTAAAGACATATAAGTAAATTCAAGCCATTCAAGTCTGAAAAATTGAGAGAATCTTCCATGAACATTAAGCAGTACTGCCAGTCTGATTCATTCTGAGTTGCTCTGAACAAAATTACTCTCAAGGAGGGGCACGCTGCTTGGAGCCTCCAAATACTGACAACAGCTCACAGCTGAAACAGAATACTCCAGCAGCTGGAACCACGTTTCTACAGAACTGGCCTAAAAGACCTCGGGATCTTTGCAATGAAGAAGCAGGTTGTTTTCAGCACTACCTTTGGCAGTCTTGACTTAGGAATATTCCGGTACCATCTGGAGATAATCTCTTGCTTTTGTAATCTATAACATGAAAAAGCCCTTAAAAGATTTGCAATAACTTACAGTGAAACAAAATTCAGGAAAAAGAAAACTGGGTATTGGAAGATCAAAAGCCATTAACAAAAAATAAAAAAAAGGAGATAGGAAAATAAGAAGTGTCCTTGTAGCAAAAGGAAGATGCATTCCCTTGACCAGTAGGAACATCTTTGTTCATTAGAAGAAAACCTTTTTGCCCTGTCCCTGAGCTAACAGGAATTTGCCACAGCAGTGCCTGTATAAGAGGCATAGGCTGGGATAATGAAAAACACATTACACTGATAACATCTTTATAACATATTCACTGGTATTTCACAAGTGGCTATTCTTAACTCCAGCCTCAGCCAAGCTAGGACAGAAAACCTCCTTTCATAAAAGGCAGTTAAAGAAAGGGCTCCAAAGGTTTTTATTTCGCTTTCTGGTGATTGTATTTTCCTACAAGTTACCTGCTGCAGCCTAGGAACAAAAAGTAAACCATTCTCATGGGGGAGGGGGCAGGGTCAACAGAATCACCTGGGGAGCAGGTTAAAGTGAAGCGTCCCAGACCATAATTCCCACCTAGGAAATCAGAATCTCTGGTATAGAACCTAAGAATTTATGCTTTAAACAATTACCCAGGTACACTGCATTAGACTCTCCTTCCTAAACAGATGTTACCTCAGCTAGGCTTCTAATTATGAAGATAACAATGCCAACTGAAGTCACCAAAAATAAACAGGAGATAGGTAATCCTAAATACAAGACAAGTGGTTCTTAAGGATAATGATTTAATCTTACTACTAAAGACTACATTTTCTGGCCCCAAGGGCCATAGATTATAGATTTTTAAAATTTATTACATCAATTTTCAGGCAGATAACAATGAAGTGTCACGCTCTAACAAAGATCAATATATTATAGGGAACAGCAGTCAAGATGGCAGCACAGGTAGATGCAGTATTCACAACCTCCCACAATCACATCAAAATTACAACAAACTAGAGAATGAGCAACAGAAAGGCCTGCAGTCTGGCTGAATAGAAGCCCCACAACTAGGGACAGAAGGAAGAAGCCATAGCAAGACTGACAGTAGGGGCGGAGACACAGAATGGTTTGGTGTGCACACGGTGCAACATACAGATCTTATATCATAGAAATGCACACTTAAAACCTACATGATCCTATTAACCAATGTCACCCCAATAAATTTAATTTAAAATTTTTTAAACATTACCTGGGAACAAATGAAAATGAACACACAGCAACCAAAAATTTAAGGGACACAGTGAAGGCAATCCTGATAGGGAAGTTCACAGCATTACAGACGTACCTCAAGAAGATAGAAAAATCCCAAATAAACAATCTAACCCTATACCTTAAATAACCAGCAAAAGAACAACAAACAAAGCACAAAGTACAAGGAAGGAAATAATAAAAATCACAGCAGAAATAAATGACATAGGGACTACAAAAACAATACAAAATTGATTAATGAAACCAAGAGCTGGTTCTTTGAAAATATAAACAAGACTGACGAACCTTTAACCAGACTCATCAAGAAAAAGAGAGGACCCAAATAAATCAGACCCAAATAAAATCAGAAATGAAAGAGAAGTAACAAATGACACCAAAGCAAAACAAAGGATTGTAGGAAAATACTATGAAAACTGTATGCCAACAAACTGGATGACTTGGGCGAAATGCATAAATTCCTAGAAACACACAGTCTTCCAAAGCTGATTCAGGAAGAATCAGAATACCTGAATAGACTTATTTCCACAGTGTGGAAAGGGTGGGGGCAGCTAGGTGGAGGTGGGCAAAGGCAGGGCAAAATGAGGTCAGAAATATACTTTGCTTGGGGTGATGGGTGTACGATGCAGTGTGCAAATAATTTTTTTTGTTTTTAATTTTACTTATTTTTTAATCGTTCAAGCACAGTTTTATGCCTTTCCTTGCCACCCCATGCAAACAATGTTTTATTGAGTACTACACTTGAAAGCTGTATGGTTCCGCAAACCAATGTCATCCCAATAAAATCAATTAAAATTTTTTATTTAAATCCATATACAATCCTTGCCAAGGAAATTAAATCTCTAACCACAAGTAGCCATGTGCCAAACACAGGACTGCTGTATTTCTGTTGAAAGTAATTTTTACATGTTTATGTACAACAACGACGACAGCTAACACTATGCACCAGCAACTGGTCCAAGTGCTTTACACACCCACTCATTTAGCTGTCACAACCACCCAAGAGCGGCATTCAGTGTAGTCACCCCGGAGCAACTGCTGAATCTGTGTTCAATTTCTCTGTGTCTCTGTACCAGATGTACCAATTCCTCCAGATGACCTCTAAAAGAAACCCAAAAGTAGTACCAAATGATGTAAAAGGAATGGAGAGAATGACCCCAACAATGAGAGAATTAATAAGAAATAAACATAGAACAGTTCCCTCTTCGCAGAATTGTAATTTTCAGGGGAAAAGTTGCTTCATAATATACATGTGAGGAATGTGCCCAACTCACAGGCAACTTAATGAAAATAGTGCGCACCACCTCATACTCGCTAAGTGCCATCAAGCCGCTTTCACTGTCTGTCTGACTGTACTTGCCATCCACCGCTCCAATCTGCCTCTCAGAGCTGCGCTCATTTCCTCCAGCTGCTGCGGGAGCACTGGCTGTCAGAGGTCAGCCTTTAACTGTCGGTCTCCTTTCAGAATTGTCTCCACTGGAAAAGCACTTTGCCCAAGGGCATACCCCCTTCCTAGGGCAACCAGAATCCAATGACAGATCAGCACAGGAATGTAAATGCCCAGCCCCTCATCTCACCACGCCAGCTCCAGAGGGCTCCTTCGATACATCCCACCATGGCCCAACTTCTGCCTCCACCTTTCCACTAGTATTGGTCCCAAGAGTCCTCCTAATAAACTCTCTGAACACTAAATTTCCTGCATGTGACTCTCCATCTGAGTCGGCTTCCCAGAGAACTGGGGTATTGGACATTGATCCAATACTTTCAGACAGAAACTTGGCAACATATATGAAGAACCTTAAAATATTCATATTTTGGAGAAGCAATAGGGCAGAAGGGGCACAAATTCTGAAGCACAGACTCACATCCCAGCTCTGCTGTATGAAAGTGTTGAGACCTGAGTCTTGGTCTCATCTATAAAACAACGGGACCAACAGCATCTCCCCTTCAGAGTTGTTTGCAATGTTCACAGCAGACAGCACGTGAGAGCACCGGGCACCCAGCGACTGCTTAATCAGTAATTACGGATGCCGACAGGCTGACTTTAAAGTTAAATGCTACTTTCTTTTTCAATTTACCAATAATGCCATTCACACGAGGAAAAATGCCCTCTCCATATTAAGTAAGTATCTGCACAACTAGGAAAGACTGAGGCCCACAGGGTCAGCTGAGGGACCCCATGGTAACCTTAGGTCTACGAAGGCAGGGCCCACAATCATTGAGTTCAGTGGTTCTCGAACCTCACAGAATACCAGCAACCCCTGAAGGGCTTCTTACAACAGACTGCTGGGCCCCCACCTCCAGAGTTTCTGGTTCAGTAGCTCTGGAGTGAGGCCCAAGAATTTGCATTTCCAACAAGTAACCAAGTGATGCTGACTGGTCAGGGACCTCACTTTGAGACCCTCTGGGGGTCCTTCTTGTTGCTGAATCTCCCTGCACCAATTCAGGCCAGTTCCTAATATATAGCAAATATTCAAATATTTGTTGACTAAGACATATAAATAAGTCTACTACACTGTTCTTTACAAAGTATAAAACTAGAAATTATAAGTAAAACCATCCACAAAATGAAAGGCAACCTACCCAATGGGAGAAAATACTTGCAAGTCATGTATCTGCCAAGGAGTTAATATCCAAAATATACAAAGAACTCAAATCAATAGCAAAAACTCCCAAACAATCTGATTAAAGAATATGGACAGCCTGGCTGGTGTAGCTCAGTGGATTGAGCACGGGCTGGGAACCAGAGGGTCCCAGTTCGATTCCCAGTCGGGGCACATGCCTGGGTTGCAGGCCAGGTCCCCAGTGAGGAGCAACCATACATTGCTCTCTCTTTCTCCCTCCCTTCTCCTCTCTCTAAAAATAAATAAATAAATTCTTAAAAAAAAAAAAAAGAGTATGGACAGAGGATCTGAACAGACAAGAAGACACTCAGATGGCCAACAGGTACATGAAAATATGTTCAACATCACTCATCAGCAGGGAAATGCAAATCAAAACCACAATGAGGTCCTGGCAGGGTAGCTCAGTTGGTTGGAGCATCGTCCTGCTATGCCAAGGTTGCAGGTTTGATCCCCAGTCAGGGCACATGCAAGAATCAACCAATGAATACATAAATAAGGGGAACAACAAATCGATATTTTTTTCTCTCTCTCCCTCCTTTCCTCTCTCTCTAAAAAATCAATAAGTAAAAAATAAAAAACCAAATGGTAGAAATACATATTTTAAAAAACCACAATGACATATCACCTCATACCAGTTAGAACGGCTCGTATCAAAAAGACAAGAAATAACTTGTTGGTGAGGAGGCGGAGAAAGGGCTTTTGCACTGTGGGTGGGAATGTAGACTGGTGCAGCCACTATGGAAAACAGTATGGAGGTTCCTCAAAAAATTAAAACCTAGAACTACCATGGGATCCAGAATTCCGCATTTATCCAAAGGAAACAAAAATACTATCTGAAAAGGTATACGCAGCCTACGCACTGCAGCATTATTTACAATCGCCAAGACATGGAAGTGACCTAAGTGTTCACCAATAGATGAATGGATAAAAAGCATGTGATACACACACACACCATGTAATATCATTCGATTATAAAAAGGAAAGCTATCCTGCCATTTACAACAATACAGATAGACTCTGAAGGCATTAGACTAAGTGAAACAAGTCAAATACCAGATAATTCACTTATAGGTGGAATCTCTTAAAACGGGGACACTCAGATACAGAGAGCAGATTGGTGGCTGCCAGAGGCACAGCATGGGAAGTGGACAAAATGCATAAAGTGAGTCAAAAGGTACAAACTTCCAGCTATAAAGCAAGTCCTGGGGATGCAGTGCCCAGCATGGTGACTACAGTTACGAATGCTGTATTGTACATTTGAAAGTAGCCAACTAGATCTCAAGAGTTCTCATCACGAGAAAAAAACTGTAACAACATATGGTGAGGGATGTTGCCTTGACTTATTGTGGTGATCACTTTACAGTATACACAAGTATCAAGTCTATGTTATACACCTGAAACGACAGTATTATGCTGCATGTCAATTATATCTCAATTTAAAAATTACAAGTGCAATAATATTGTAGAAACACAGAAAAATATACACCAGATAAGTAAGGTAACACAAAATTGTACTTATAATAATTTAAACTACATTAAATACATATATACACACATGGATTAATTGCAAAAGATATCAAAAATTACTTAGCGTTTGAGTTTAGGATGATGATAATTCAAGATTTTTTTTTGTTGTTTACAGTTTACTCAGAAGATATTTTAAGGCTGAATTAATATGAAATAGCAATACTAAATAATTAAAGTACATAATTAAATAAAACCAGAGATACCACAGGATGTTGTCACCAAATAAACTTGTCTAGTGTAGGGCACCTACAAATTGGTTGTTAGTTTCCTCAAAATTGGTGTAGTACAGCAGTCTTGAAAAGCCTGCACAGAAAAACCACAAAATAAATACACACGCATGCACACACACATCATACATCACCTGCCACAGGAGGGACAGGGCCATAGAAAAGCACCGTGGCACGTTCTCCATTGACTTCTACTCTTCGACCAATGACCTCTGATGTCAAAGTGTCATTCATGATAACAGAGCCAGAATCCACAATAGGAGATCTAGAAAGAAAAGTACACCATTGACAAGAACTCACTAAAATTTTTTTGTAAAAGTTTTTGCAAACTTCATGTAGATATTCATGAGGTCACTGCTTCTGACCAATTTAGTCTTCGAATTTTGGTGAAGAGAACCTAATAGTTTTACATACCATACGCCGATAATTTGATTTTACTTTACTATCTAACTATATTTTGATAATCTAATGTATTTTTTAAATCTTGTTTAACTCCAGTTATCTCACATCACATGACATGTCTATTCTGCCACTTACGGGGGAGGGGGGGCAGGAGGGAAGGGAAGAGAAGCGAAGGGGATGAAGTGATGGAGAAAAGGAAAAGGAAAAGGGCGAAGTGAACACCATCCTCGCCTCAGGAAGGGAGAAAAAGACAACCCCACAGATAGGAGAAACAACACATATGATGAACAATAAATAAAAGATTAAACTAATAAAAACACAGCAGCCTAAAAATAAAGAGAAGGCCTCAAAAAGAGCCTGAGAGAACAGCATTTCCTGTCTAGGAGGGACAACTAGGCCCAAGCCCCACTTCACAGGAAAGCAGCTGAAGCCCAGACGATGGGAAACTCTACAGCGCAAACAAGTCCATTTCTTCAACAAAGGAAACGCTGGAGAAAAAGCAGCAGACAGAGTGAGACCAAAGAGAGTAAAAGAAACTTAAGAGACACGTCAACCAATTGTAATGTACAACCTTTATTTGGATTCTAGTTTTTTTAAATTTTCATGTATTGATTTTCAGGGAGACAGGAAAGGAAAGAGGAGACGTAGATCTGTTGCCCTACTTACTTACATACTCATTCACCGATTTCTTGTGTGTGCCCTGACCGGTGACGGAACCCACAGCCTTGGCACATGGGGATGATGGTCTAATCAACTGAGCTATCCAGCCAGTGCTAGATTCTAATTTCTTAAAACTGTAAATAATTTGCCCGGCTGGTGTAGCTCAGTGGATTGAGCGCGGGCTGGGAACCAGAGGGTCCCGGTTCGATTCCCAGTCGGGGCACATGCCTGGGTTGCAGGCCAGGTCCCCAGTGAGGGCCATGTGAGAGGCAACCATACACTGCTCTTTCTCTCTCCCTTCTCCTCTCTCTGAAAATAAATAAATAAAATCTTAAAAAAAAAAAAACCTGTAAATAATTTTTTAAAAGAAGTTGTGGCCCTGGCCAGTGTGGTTCAGTTGGTTAGAGTATCATTTGGTCACAAAAGGTTGCGGGTTCAATCCCTGATCCAAGCACAAATACCTTATATCACTTTACAGCTGTCACAGATCTCAAAACATACTTTACATTAATTGCTATTTCAGTTACAATATTTATTAGACTTGCCACCAGATGTTGTCATTTATTATATTAATAAATGCACATATTATTCTATTACAATTTTTAAAGATTTTTATTTATTTATTTTTAGAGAAGGGAAGGGAGGGAGAAACACAGGGAGAGAAACACTGATGTGTGAGAGAAATCTCAATTGCTTGCCTCTCGCACACCCCCAACTGGGGACTTGGCCCGAAACCCAGGCATGTGCCCTGATCAGGAACTGAACAGGCGACCTTTCAGTTCTCAGGCTGGCATTCAATCCACTGAGCCACATCAGCCAGGGCTCTATTATAATTTTTAAAGTATTTTGATAACTTTATTTCATATGACTAATTCCATTTGAAATACTATGTATTTTCTGTATTTAATAACACTAAGGCCCTGGCCAGTGTGGCTCAGTTGATTCGAGCATTGTCCAATAAACTGAAGGGTTGCTGGCTCAATCCCTGGTCAGGGCACAAGCCTGGGTTGAGGGTTTGGTCCTCAGGGTGCATGCGAAAGGCAGCTGATCCATGTTTCTCTCTCTCCTGTGCTCTCTCTCTGAAAGCAATGAATAAATAAACAAACAAACAAAAAACTAAAATAAAACATTAAGAAGTACACATACTTCATCAGATTGCTAAACAGGGTCTTTATCTTAAAGAACCAATTAAGCCCTGGCTGGGTAGCTCATTTGGTTAAAGCGTCATACTGATAATCCCTGGTCAGGGTACATATAAGAAATAGGTGTTTTTCTCTCTTCCTTTCTCTCTCTCTTCCTTTCTCAAATCAATAAATTAAAAAATGTTTTAAAATATAAAAAATAGCCCTGGCTGGTGTAGCTCAGTGGATTGAGCACGGGCTGGGAACCAAAGGGTCCCAGTTTGATTCCCAGTCAGGGCACATGCCTGGGTTACGGGCCAGGTCCCCAATGAGGGCCATGTGAGAGGCAACCATACATTGTTCTTTCTCCTTCTCTTCCCCTGTCTCTTTAAAAAAATAAAAAAATAAATAATAATAATAATAATAAAATAAAATATAAAAAATAACCAATTTAAAAAACTGAAGGACATAAGAATTTGGTGATGAGTCTCCAGTATCAATAACAAAGGAAGGTACTGAAATGAAATTATATAACACTTAACAAAATACTTTCATTTTCCTTATCTTTTTAAGATTTTATTTATTTATTTTCTAGAGAGAGGAAGGAAAGTAGAAAGAAAGGGACAGAAACATCAATGTGTGGTTGCCTCTCACACAACCCAGGCATGTGCCTTGACTGGGAATTGAACCGGGGACCCTCTGGTTTGCAGGCCAGCATGCTCAGTCCACTGAGCCACACCAGCCAGGGCCCCTTTTCCTTATCTTATTTGCTCAATATCCATTCAAAATTTTAACATTTTTTCATTCTTCTAAAAATAACTTTAAGAATGGAAGACTGTTAACCTGAGAAAGGCATGGTTTTCACCTATTTTCTGCCTTTTAGCTCAGCATCTTCCCCTTTTAAGACATGACCTTTTTCTGCCTGGTGGGCTGCCACTCACTCACTACAGGCGTGGGTGGACACATGGCCCAGGAGAGCCAGTCTGATGACCCCTCACCTCTATTTCCTGCGTCCAGCACTGGACCATGTGTGAAAACCCTAATCCAAGCAGAGCCAATCTTTTAGGAAATGACATCAGCACTTAAAGAGGGGGTCCATCTCTTTCTTTCCCGAGACCATAAAACAAAAGGTCCACTTAAACCTGGAATAACTTAGGGGCATTGTTGCCACTATGTGGAAAAAACTTGTCTGAAAATGATAACTCTGCAAACAAGAAAGCAGAGTTGAACCAGCCACGCCTAAAGGCTTTCATTAACTCAGTTAAATGCAATACTAAATTACTTCCTTTTTTTTTATTTTTATTTTTAGAGAGGGGAAAGGATGGAGAAAGACAGGGTGAGAAACATCGATGTGTGGTTGCCTCTCACGTGCCCCTCACTGGGGACCTGGCCTGCAACCCAGGCATGTGCCCTGACTGGGAACTGAACCAGCAACCCTTGGGTTTGCAGGCCGGTGCTCAATTCACTGAGCCATACCAGCCAGAGTCCTAAATTACTTCTTTTGCTTACATCAATTTGAGCTAAGTTTCTTTCCCCTGCAACTGAAAGAACCCTGAAAAAATACATAAGAATTTAGGTCATATTTGCTCCTATTTAGTGTTATGTGGTCAATACATGTAGCCAGTCTGCTGGATGGAAATTCTACCTCTCCAACTACATGCTAGCTATGGGACACTGGATCATTTAACCTGTGCCTGTTTCCTCATCTGAAAAACAGTGATAATATTAGGACCTACTTCATAGGGCTGTTGAATTAAATGTTATTATATGCCCGAATGCTCAACGTATTGTAAAAAGTAAATGTAGCCATTAAGATTATAAGACTGTATATTTATATAGGAGGAAAATATTCCATAAGTCCAAAGAAATGTATTACAAGTTCAGAAGAACAGAAGCTGATATGGGGAAGTTAATCACAGGAAGCCTACTGCCCACAGTGGGAATGGATTCCCACATCAATGACCACACTTCCCTCCTCTTTTAGCCAAGAAATCCAAACAGATGTCTGATGCACAGTAGAAAAGGTAAAAACATGGGCAGTTTGTGAATTAATATTAGAAAAGATTTTTCAATATGGGCTTTATTATCTTTCTAAATGTATTTTCTTAAATCTTCCCATGATATTTGTTCAAAGTTGTACCAAAATAATTGGTGAGGTCTGATGCATCATTCACACACCAACGCCTACTAAGGAGAAAGCTCAACCTCAATGCAAACACACCTGAGATTTAGAAGCTCTAGGCAGTAATTCTGGCTCAGGCACTAAACAGCTGTGAGTCCTTAGATTCGTTAACTTTTCCATCATAAGAGTATATAAGGAAGTAGAAGACATGCTCTTACAGCCATGAGTAGCCAACCTTTTGACATCTCTGTGCCACACTGGAAGAGTTGTCTTGGTCCAAACATCAAATACACTGCGACACGTAATCACAAAAAAATCTTATAATGTTTTAGGTAAATTTACGATTTTGTGTGCGGCCACATTCACAGCTACTCTCAGCTCCATGTGCCCCACAGGCTGCAGGTTGGACACCCATGAACTTCGTCTAATTAGGAGAGATGTGCAAAACTATGGCCTAAAATTAGGAATGCAAGGATCAAATTCAGTGATGGCAGAGAACCATGTATGGCAAGAGGGAGGGAAGGCATAGGGACTATAGTCAGTATCGTGATAACTATGCACGGGGCCAGGTGAGTACCTGAAATAGCAGCGGTTTCACTCTGTAAAGTACATGATTGTCTAACCACGATGCCGCGCATCTGAAACTAATACAGAACAATACTGAATGTAAACTGTACTTGGGGCAAAAAGAGTGAGGAAAGGCTCCAAGCAGAACCGTGCCCTGGTTAAGCTGTTAGGAATGGGCAGCAGAGAGAGAACAGAGTTTGCAGGTAGGGAAACGAAAGAGGGTTTCACTGCTTGGAAGTTCATGTTGGGAGACTAAATGCGGGAATACCTTTAAACGCTTACGGGCAAAATGTCATTTGCTTTTAAACTACCACCCAAAATGTAACAATCTCCAAGTATTTAGCCCAGTTTTATTTGTTTTATTTTTATTTTATTGATTTTTGAGAGAGAGAGGAAGGGGGAAGGAGGGAGAGGGAGAATGAAGAGGAGAGGGGAAAGAGAGATATCAGCTTCTTGTTCCACTTATTTATTCATTCATTGGTTGATTCTTGTATGTGCCCTGACAGGGGACTGAACCAAGAACGGTGGCGTATTGGAATGATATTCCTACCAACTGAACTACCCAGCCAGGCCTTTTTTAACCCAATTTTAAACATACCTGCTATCCTTTTAAAAAATTTTTAATTATGGTAAACACACATAAAATTCATCATCTTACCATTTTTAAGCATACAGTTGAGTGGCATTAGCTATATTCTGTTGTGACACCAAATTACTAAAACCTTTTTCATCTCACAAAACTGAAACTCTATGCCCATTAAAAAAATTCCCCATATTCCTTTCTCTCCAGCCCAGACCTTCTGCTTCTATGAACTTGACTACTCTAGATATCTCATTAAGTGGAATCACAGTACTTGTCTTTTAGTGACTGGCTTGTGTCACTGAACAGAATGCCCTGCTGGCCTTTCACGCCCTTCCTGCCCCACGTCAGAGTCTATGTCTAAGCTGTACTACATCCTCACCACTTTTTTGTCCTCACATATTGAATTGAATCACATCATTTTAAGTAGCTCCTCCAAAAACTGTTGGGCATTTCCAAAGAAGCCACAGGCATGTCTTCTCTCTCAAATACCAGTGACTTAAATCTATACCAAAGCCACAATTTTTATGGCAAAACTATATGAAAGAGAATAAAATTAAATATGAACCTATAAGTTTGTGCCCTTCCCTATATACTTTCAAATACCACCAAATCTTCCCAAATCTCTCCTCCACAAATTCATTCCAGCTACTCCTAATAACTGGCAAATTGTGATGTTTCCCCTTTCTGATAGTCCCTACATACTTTCTGAGTAATATTCATTTCAGATTTATTTTCAATGGATTCTCCTGCACACTTCCCAGCAAAATGGTAAGGTTAAGGAAGCTATCATAATTTTTTTTTAAAAATAAACTTTGAAGTGCTAAATATATAATAAATATTCCATTAAAATATGTGATAAATTGCCCTGGCCAGTGTGGCTCAGTTGGAGCGTTGTCCCATACACGGAAAGGCTGCGGGTTCAATTCTTGGTCAGGGCACCTACTTAGGTTCCAGGTTTGATCCGCAGTCAGGAAGCACACGAGAGGCAACCTACCCATGTTTCTCTCTCACATCGATGCTTTTCCCTCTCCCCCTTCCTCTCTCTCTAAAAGCAATGGGGAAAAAAAAAAAAAAGTCCTCAGGAGAAACTAAATATATGTATGATAAAATGACTTCCATAAACTAAAAATAAAAAATAAATCAAACCACCAGAAAATAGTAACAACTACAAGTTTTATTGTTGAATATTTACATTTTATAAAAATAATTTAAGATTCTATCAAAATTGCATTGGATTCAATTGAGTATGCACTGTAAAATTAAAAATTAAAATTCAAAGGTTAACCACTATAAGAACAGGGACAGAATATAGAGTAATACATCTTCCAAACAAGTAGAAGGGTAAAATGAAAAGAGAAAAGAAGACCTTGAGTTTTTTAAGAAAGGCAAGAAAGGAGATTTAAAGACAGCAAATAAAGCACAAAGAGTAAGATGGTAGAAAAAGCCCAAGTCCCTTTGTGGAGGTGACACGCATGTCTCTGAGGGACCATACGTAAAGAGCCTAGCTCCGTGTGGGTTCCCATGAGAATAAGCGTGGATCATATCTGTGGGTTTGAAACTCTCTGGTAGGAATTTGGCAAAAATGTGTTATTGACTTGCTGATCTCTGTTCAATCACCCTGGTCTTATCTGACACCAGAATCCACTTCGTCATG
>PVJI01008133.1:0-72873 GCA_004026765.1 Micronycteris hirsuta
GTGGAGCCAGGAGACCAGATGTGGGGTTATGTTCCATGGGAGGATAAAAGGAAAGACCATATAGAGGCCATGGTGAGAGGAGTACCAGCATCACTAAGAAGTTCAGAGGCAGCTCTATCCTCTGCAGGCCAGGCATGATGGTACGGGAAGCAGTCACAGGATGGGCTTGATAATATTCGGGAGTCACAGAAGTGATAGAAGCCAGGTGGTGGCTGTAACTACCAGAAGTCTGGAGGCTGGAGGCTATCATCATTACTATAACAGCTGGCAAGGTCAAAAGGGCAGGCCAGCCTAGGGGGCTTGATCTTCAGGGAGTTGTGAAGGTATTTAATAGTACAAGGTGTCCGTAGGGGAGAAATAGATGGGTAGCCAACAGGGTGCTGTTAACTTCTACGACCAGAAGAAGGCAGGGATGCAGGAGTGGGCGTCTGAGGGTGGTTGCCTCAATAAAAGTTCATTCTCCTGGCTCAGTTCTCAGATCTGAGTCAATTTCAGACCCAGACCATGGACAGCTCACTGACTTAGCAGGTGGCTGGGGTCCCTAGGAAGAAGGACGCAGGAACAGTGAAACAAGTATTTACTGCAATGATTATTCTATGACCTATGATCATTTTCTCAGCTAACTATGTGTTGGGGAAAGAGAAATACACAGACATGGCATAGGATCTGAAAGGATCTTGTTACCCAGAAACCCAAAGTACCATCACATGCCCTCTGTAAGAGTTGGAGATCAAGTAATGTAGACCCATCCAGTGGTCATTTTCCCAGGACCCAGTCTCCACATTAGGTCTTTGGCCTTCAGTCCTCACGGTGGGGGAGGCCAGGTGAAAGCCTCTGAAACTGTCCCTTTCCTATCAACTCAAGATAATAAATCAAAACCTATATTTCATCTAAGGGGATGAGGGTGATAACGGTGAAGGTTTATGTTGCCACTACAGACCTAAAGGATGCAGGAGAGGTCATCCTGTCACATCCATTGAATTTGCCATTCTGGCCCCTTCAGAAATCAAGGGAATGTTCGATATTCTACTGTAGACCAGAACTAACCATGTAGCAGCTTTGCTCACAGCCACTGTGCCAGCTCTCTGATCTGTCGTAATACAGTCCCCAAGGATCTGTATGTACCACCTGGACATCCTACAGGGCAGCACACCCATCTGTTACAGTGATGTCATCATGCTAATCAGGTAGGATTAGCGGGAGGTATGGGAGGCCGTTCTGCGTGGCATGGGCCCAGCTCCCACTCGGACAGTGGAGAGCAACACAGGACCCACGCCCACAGATGGGTTCTCCCTTGGGGAATCAGGCCTGCATTGTACCTAGGCTGCCATGAGACTTGCTTTTGTTAAAACTCCCTCACCCTGGATTGAGGCAACAAGCATTTACTGCACGTCTCTAAAGTAATTTCCTAAAGTCTGTGCTAAACCTCCCAAGTATGGAGTGTAACCAATTCTCAACCACTTTTCCCCTGTATCTGTAACATCCTTCTCTTTGAAGTGATTAGCAACATTCTTTCCTTTGTTATCTGTAAAAGGTGATCATCTACAGGGAACCTGTGCATAGTAAATGAGCACCATCCTCCATGTAATGTACCCAGAAAAGCAATAAAAGCCTGTCAAGGCAAGGGTCGGTGTGCTCTCTTGAGAGAGTGGCCGAGGCGCTCCAAGGCACTCTCCCCTTGAGAGAGTGGCCATGCCGTCCCTTTTCCTCCACAGGACTCAGTAGTCCGTATGAGTTCATCTCGTTTCTCAGTGTCCGCATCAGGAGGTGTCTCGTACACAGGAAACCTTGGTAAGACACATGCACTTCAGAAGGTGAGAGATACAATCATGACAATTCAGGGACCTGCCACTTCAGTTTTCAGGGAACTGTCAATGGGTCAGGGATCTACCAGGATAATTCCTTCAAAGTAAAAGGCAAATTGTAAAACACAGGTAAGCAAAAGAAAAAAATGACTAATAAACCCTTTAAAAGTGATACCTAAAATTGTTCATAGTGTTTATATTCTTTAAGATGTATTTTCAGCCCTGGCTGGTGTGACTCAGTGGATTGAGTGCCAGTCTGTGAAACAAAGGGTCACCAGTTCGATTCCCCGTCAGGGCACATGCCTAGATTGCAGGCCAGGGCACCAGTAGAGGGCACACGAGGGGCAACCACACATTGATGTTCCCCCTTTTCTTTCTCCCTCTCTCTAAAGATAAATAAAATAAAAGTCTTAAAAAACCCAAACTTTATTACATTTAACAAGATGTTTTGTCATTGTTCATAGAATGAAAGTACAACTAATGTGGAATCCTATCACTATCTTATATCTTTGTTGTTTACTAGCTTATCATCTGTCCTCATTGTGATATGGGCTCCATGAAAGCTGGGTCTTTGTCTTGTTCACTGCTCTATCATCCCTGGCACTTCCAATTCACTTGGTGTTCTGTAAATATTTTTTGGTTGAATGAATGAAGCGTACTATACACGTTGCTTTTTTAGCCCGCTATTTTCAACAAACTTTCAGATGCTCCAGGTTATACTTAACCTTTCCCAAAATGTGCCTGTCCAGAAGTCATGTGAAAGCAGAGTTCTCACACTCCCAACGCTATTATCAGTGCACCTTCAGAAGCAAGAAACCTTAGTCTTTTGGAAGCCAAGTCTTTTTCCTTCTTGCTAGCACTCCTTAGAATCTACTACAGCGGGCACAAGCTTGCCTGGACCGTTCTTTATACCAGCTCAGCTAAGTCAGGTTCCAAGGACTCCGTAACTGAAGATGTTCCCAGGCAAACAGCCCAGCCCACTGCCACGTCCCTCTTCGGGCCACACGGTGGCGATAGAGCGGCACAGTCCCCGCAGGCGCTCGGGACCACAGATAGGACGTCTCACGGCTAGGGCGTCCACTGCCCGGAGTGGGTGGAGCAAAAGGCGCCCAGGCCCCAACAGAGGGCAGGAAGTGAGGAGGCGGGGCTTCTGGCATAGGGTGTGCGCTTGCGCAAGGGTCAACTTGGAGGGGTTGTTCTCACTTTCGCAACTGCTGGGGTCTGTCTTGGTGGAGCAGCCTTTTCTGTCTTTCGGAGTTGGACGGGCCCAGGGTGGGAAGATCGAGGGGTGCTGGGGTGAGGAGCGGGGCCCCATGAGGACCCGGCGGGGTTGGGGTGGTGAGGGCTGGGTTGGGGGCCGGGTGGAACGAAGGGGAAACTGGGAGAGCCGTGCGTGTGGAGTCTGGGGAGAGGGGTGAGTAGAAGAGGAATATCGGGGAAGAAAGCGTCATTCTTACCCCTCCTTCCTCTCTCGGTGGGAAACTCAGGGACTCCTGGGTGCTGCCGTGGCACCGTGGAGTTGCAAATTGACAAGTGGCTGTGTTTTCCGGGAAGACATCCTCCCTCTCTCCTCAGCCTTTCCCTTAGCGGCTCCTGTTTAAAATTAAGTGGTGTTTCTTATTAACGCAGCGTTGTGTGCCTTACACCGACACCTTTCTCCTTGGAAAACCGCTTCTAGGCCGTTGAGGGCAACTTAAGAGTCAAGCTCTCTTTTACTGCTTCACTACCAAAGTTTTCCTGCCTACGCCTGTCAATGAAAACCAGTACATTTCCTGTCTGAACCATTCTGAATAAGCTTGTCTACAACAATCACTTTTTTTTTTTTTAGTATTTAAATATTACTTGCCTATGTAAAATTGAGCAACAGTTTTATTGTGCCATGCGGTCCTCAGTGGGATTTTAGTCCAAGGAGGTGGAAAGACCTCATTTGGAATTCAGGGATTGATCAACTATAGTGACTCTGACCAATGCTACGTAAACCTTCCTAAAAGGGTTTGGGTTCTGATCTGCCATTCCCAGCCGTGGTGCAGGGGTGCCATCTGACCTTTGGAAGCTTAAGAACCAAGTCTGTTGCCGTCCAATTTATTTTTTAAAGCCTTCCATCAT
The DNA here is from genome assembly GCA_004026765.1 of Micronycteris hirsuta. Classification (NCBI taxonomy): domain Eukaryota; kingdom Metazoa; phylum Chordata; class Mammalia; order Chiroptera; family Phyllostomidae; genus Micronycteris; species Micronycteris hirsuta. The sequence goes on from PVJI01008133.1 coordinate 3,912, forward strand.
GTGTGTACTTTGCTCGAATGATTATTTTAAAGTACATGCCCTATTTTTGCCAATCCGACAGCTGTTTCCATAGAAACTAGAGGAGAAATAGTCATTTTCAGCAGAGTTGTTAAAACTGTCTTCCAGGCTTCAGCTGTGAGTGCCAGTGTGTGCTGTACTTGCTTATTCTGAGATGGTACTTAATTAAGGATCAGAAATGTTCTTAGAAGCTAACAATCCAAATTGTTTAATTTTCTCACATCATTAATTTAGTAATCCTAGAAGTCTTCCAGCTTTGTTTGTTGACCTTCAGTTCTTTGACGTGGGTGTGTCCCCCCTGACTTTTTTCTTAAGCTGTGTAGTCTAGCGATGGGTTCTTCGAAAGTGTGTGAATAGAGTTCTCCCCCATTCTTTACCCTTTCTTAAGGATAAACCACGGATTGGAAACTATCAGGCACTGTTTCTGTTCTAAGCGACACTTGATTGTCAGTGACGTGAATAATTTTTTTGCTTACATACATATAATGTTATACTGTGTCAGTAGACTGCTTTTTAAAAATTTCGCATAAATTGTGATGAGAGCAATTTTCTTGGCATATGAGCAGAGGTAGGTGTGCACAGCCATAAAGAGGAGAGCTTTTCTTTTCTGAGAAGGGTAAGTCAGTGGGCCTGGACCTCAGGAATGGGTGAAGGAAGGATGGGGAAGCTGCTGGGTGAAATAGTGGGAGGCCTTATCGACCATATTGAAGGAGTTTATTGAAGCCAGTGGGAACCAATCAAAATTACAAAAATAGTTGCCTTTATTGGTTTGGAGGCTTACAAAAGTAATAATAGATGCTGTAAATATTTAAACACAAATATATAAGATGGAAATATTAAATCCCTTACAACTGCCATCCTGCCACCCAAAATAGCCACTATGAATGGTTTGGTGTATATTCGTTTAGTTTTCTGTGGGAGGAGAGGATAGGTCTGGCCCCATGTGCTCCACGTTGACCCCAGTCAGAAGTGCCAGGGTTACATCTGGAAGAAATAACTTTTTATTTAAAAAAAATACATCTTGCAAATTAGGGTTATAAGTGTCATGTGCTTCTTTCCTACCCGCCAGCCCTTGCTGCCAACTGATAACATTTTACTACTGTTTTTATGTAATCCATTTCTTACTCCCCAAATAATTTGGTGTTAAAATGAAAATAGACTTCCCTCAACTAGCAGTAAATGAAAAGAAAAAAATTCAAGTTTTTAAGGCACATGTTGAAGAGTAAGAATAAAGTGAGTATTTGTATCGCCCGAAGGCATTGCTGTGAGAGTGAGAAACCCCAGGGTAATTCAGTGTGAGTTGCGTTAAAGGAAGAACAGCTGATCCACCTAGTTTGAAAGTGTTATGTTTCCCGTTTGGTAAATGAGTATTTTCCAGAGATATTTATAGTTTATTGTTTGTGTTCTAGATAATCAAGCAAAAGAAAGATGAACTTCGTCTGTGGATTGCAGTATGCTACTAGAAACTGTGTTTTTTTCCGATTTAATTTACTGACCAACTGGAGAAAATGTAATGCACTAGCTGTAACCTCACTGGACTGTCATCAAGTACAAATTAACCATATAGCAAATAAGTATCAGGGCCTCGGAGTAGATCAGTGGGATGGATTGACTTCTCAGCCTGGAAACTTTCATTTCTGTAGGACTTTTAATAACAAAAGAACAAGACACCCCTCGAGTATCAAAAGTAAGGACATTTGGTTGATTACCCGAAAATGTACTGCGTGGAGTGACTCCTTTTCAAGACAGAAACTGCTAGAAGAAGTTGCAGTAGTTCCTGCTCTTTCAGTGTTGCCCCCTGCAAACTGTTTACCCATCAGAGACATCAGGAGTTTCCACACTTCTCCACGTTCTCAAGCTGCTCCCGTTCCTCTCTTGTTGATAATTCTTAAACCAGTGCAGAAACTACTTGCAATCATTGTTGGCAGGTAAAATGCTTTTTTAAAGAGTAAACTTTTGTATTAAAGGATATTTGTAAAATTACACTTTGAAAGAAAATTTGTTAGATTTCCCTTCTGTATTTAGCTCAAAATTAAGTTTCTAAACAGTTCTATGCAGTTTTGTTATGTATGATTTAATGGTCTTGAAATAATTTACTGTATATTTAAAAAATATTATATATTTTGTATAGACAACTTTTAAAAGATTGACCTTATATATATGATTGCAAAAAAAGTCAGAAATGTTGATTATAACTCATGAGTAGGAACAGTATTTTACAAACATTCCTTATTTAGTGTGTGGAATTTGAGGCAACAGATTATGGAACTAAAGAATTGTGCTTATTTAAGAATGGGCTCTTGGGCAGGGAGGTTAGGGGTGGAGGGATTGAGCAAAAGGGAAAAAGGACTCATGGACAACAGTGTGGTGATTGCTGGGGGTGGGGAATATATAAGGGGACTAAATGGTCATGGGAAAAAATACAATTAAAAAAATGGGCTCTTACACCTGAAACTAATACAAAATAATATTGAATTTAAACTGTAATTGAAAAATAAAATTTAAAGTACTTTTAAAAATATAAAATAATAAAATGAAGGAGTTAATCTTAAAAAAATGGGCTCACTCTGAGCCAAGTTAACTGTTAATGCATTAACATTTATTTATTTATTTTTCTATTCTGTTTTCAACAATTCTTTATTATTTGCTCTTAGTAGTCCTTTATAATAATTAATATTTTTACAACTAAATAGTACTTTATATTTATTTTACCCCCCTCCCTCCATAATTAATCCTGTTTTATTTGCTTTGCGGAAGATTGATGAAAGGTAAAGTTAAGCATGATCTCCTCATAAAGCTTTCTTATGTTTGATAGCAGTGAAGTCCTGACTGTCCTTCTTCTTTGCTTCCATACCAACCCAATTTTATTTTTATCAAAATTGAGAACTTACACTCTGTAACTTATTGTGTTTTTTATGATTTGGCATTGGCATGCAGAAAATATACAACTAGATTAGTTCTTGATTTAAGTAATGACTGTCAAAGAAAACCAGAGCTAGACAATTACAGCAGTAAAATCAGCTTTTATTCAGGAGTATTGTAGCAGGAGAAAAGAGACCTCAATATAGAACTGGAGTCAATTCTGAATACAGCATGGGTAAGTAGGAATTTATAGCCAAGGCACCGGGTGGGGGTCGGTGGATGGAAAATTAGAGGAAGCATCAGGAGCGTGGAGAGATTCTGCCTAAACAGACCTAATGGGATTCTTGCTGAAGGCAGGTGAGGGGGATCAGGTATCACCTGGGGGCTGGTGAAGGATAAGGATCCCAGTTAGAAATCAAGGGTGATCAGGCGTGGAGGATGGGGGATTCTGGCTAAACTGACTTAGCAATGTTCTTGCTAACATTGGACATTGCAGTGTCTGAAAGTCAAGACCTAGTTGAAAAAGAGTTCAGGAGACCCTGAGGTAAGTTTGCTGGGGGAGAGTATCTTTGTCACAAATCAGTTCAGGTTCTTGGGCAAGTAGCTCTTTTTGTTTTCCCCCCTTTTTATTGAATTTATTGGGGTGACACTGGTTAACAAAATCATATAGGTTTCAGGTGCACGATTCTACAACATCTGTACACTCACTGTATTGTGTGTTTACCACCCCAAGTCAAGTCTCCGTCCATCACCATTTATGCCCCCGTACCTTCTTCTGTCTTCCTCCACCCCCTACTCCCTGGCAATGACCACACTGTTCTCTGTATTCACGAGTTTTTCTTCTTTTTCCCTTAATTCCTGCATTCTCCCTCCCGACAGCTGTCAGTCTGCTCTCTTCCCAAAACACTAATGCGAAAGAACATAAGCACCCCTATGTCCACTGCTGCGTTATTACAATCACCAAGAGTTGGAAGCAGCCCAGATGCCCACCAGTAGATGAATGGATAAAAAATCTGTGGTACATTTACACAATGGAATGCTACTTGGCCATACAAAAGAAGAAATCTCACCCTTTGTGACAGCATGGATAGATCTGGAGAGTATTATGCTAAGTGAAATAAGCCAGTTAGAGAAATACAAGTACCATCTGATTTCACTCCCATGTGGAATCTAATGAACAAACTAGTGACTGACTCGTAGAGAGCAGGCTGACAGCCAGGGGGTAGGGGCTGGGTGGGAGGGGTTGGGGGGATTGAGCAAAAAGAGAAACTCAGAAATCCAGTACCTCATTTTTCATCCTTTTAAATTATTTATTTTTAACTTTTTTTTATCGTTGTTAGTATTGTCAGTCACCTAAAATATTGTTTTAGAATATGTTTTTAAAAATTTAAATAGTAATAAGTCATAGGAAGTTTTAAATAGGAAATAAGTTCATAGGTTGGTTTAATCTTTGTAGGCATTTTAGAGGACAACAAAATTAAGAGAAAGAAGTTATTTTTATTTTATAAAATAAATTTTGCCAAAAGAATGATGTATGTATTTTAAATTTTTTGTTGTGATTTTACAGATGAACTCACAAGGGACGATTTTTGTCCCAGTCTTGAAAACATTGCTTAATGTCAAAATGTCTGTGGACCCTGATAACCAGCAGAGAGTATTGTTGCTTGGTAGAAATTAGAACTCCCTAGATGTTATCTATGAAATCTCTCATTTTCTTATTTTCTTTGCTTATGCTGTCCGTATTACCGCTCCTTTGTCGTGTTGTAGAGGGCATGGAGTTTCTACAACTGAACAATATTTATTTCTAAAGTCGATGCTGAGGTAGTTTCCCTTGTACCTTGCTGAAGCACTGGCAGATTATGCTGGAAGTCTGATGAACAGTGGGGAGAATGGAGGTTAAAGGGGTAGATTTATTGTATCAAACTCCTCAGATGTTTATTTGGGCAATTCATGGCCTCTTAAGTGGTTAAGTGCTCAGACTCTGGAATTACATTGCCTTCATTGCTTCCTTTTCCTCTTATTTATTTATATATTTATTTATTTATGTATATATTTATTTATTTATTTTTATCCTCACCTGAGGACATGTTTATTGATTTTAGAGAGAGGGATAGGGAAGGAGAGAGAGAAACACAAATGTGAGAGAGGAACATCAATCGCTTGCCTCTTGCACACTCCCTGACTGGGGACTGAACCTACAAACTAGGTATGTGCCTTGACTGGGAATCGAACCTACAACTTTTTGGTTTGTGGGACCACCCTCCAACCAACTGAGCCAACTGGCCAGGGTGTTGGGTTTTCCTCTTATTACCTCCATGACCTTGGACAAATTGCTTAACCTCTCTGTGTCTCCATTTTCCCTTCTGTAACAGGGTTACTATGAAGATTAAATGAAATTACATATGTGTAATGACTAGATGGGTACTTTTCATGTGGCAAACAATCAGTAAATGTTAACCAGTGGTAGCTGTAGTAAAATAGTTCCTCATTTGATGTTTACCTTTAACTGAAGAAAATTAAAATGAACATTAGACTTTTTCACTATAGCTCTATATAGTTGATTTTTCATCATTTCACTAAGAATTTTATAAATTTTTGAAAAAGCCATCTATACAGACAAATATAAATTCAAATATTTGAAGACATAAAATTCTAGCATAAGTATTTAGTTTTGGTGATATGTGCTGGTACTGTTATCAGAACTTCGAATTTTTCTTTTTGCTCTAGGGGCATAAGGAAATGGTGGCGCACGCTTCCCCCTAACAAGAAGGAGCTGTTTAAAGAGAGTGTAAGGAAGAATAAATGGAAATTATTCCTGGGTTTGAGTAGTTTCGGATTGCTCTTCGTAATATTTTACTCCACTCACCTGGAAGTGAGTCCGATCACAGGAAGGACCAAGCTGCTGCTATTGGGGAAAGAGCATTTCAGTCTTTTATCAGAACTGGAATGTCAAGCAGTAAGTAGTAAGAATTATCTTTAATTAGGTTGCTTAATATAATATTTAAAGCGAGAAAGGTTTTTGTTTTCTAAGATTTTTTAAAAATTTGTTTCTCTCCCTTTTATGTCCCTCTGTCCTGTACCCATCCTCCCATTAGCATTCCCTCACCTTAGTTCGTGTCCATGGATTGTACATATAAGTTCTTTGGCTTCTCCATTTCCTATACTATTCTTAACCTTCCCCTATTTTGTACCTACCATTTATGCTTCTTATCCCCTGTACTTTTTAACTTGACATTATCTGGGAAACACTTATCTGCCCTACCATTCTAAATGATAGCTTTGCTGGATAGAGTAATCTTGGATGTAGGTCCTTGCCTTTAATGACTTAGAATACTTCTTTCCAGCCCCTTCTTGCCTGCAAGGTTTCTTTTGAGAAATCAGCCGATAGTCTTATGGGAACTCCTTTGTAGGTAACTGTCTCCTTTTCTCTTGCGGCTTTTAAGATTCTCTCCTTATCTTTACTCTTGGGTAACTTAATTATGATGTGCCTTGGTGTGTGCTTCCTTGGGTCCAACTTTTTTGGGACTCTCTGAGCTTCCTGGACTTCCTGGAAGTCTATTTCCTTTGCCATATTAGGGAAGCTCTCCTTCATTATGTTTTCAAATTCTTGCTCTTCCTCTTCTCCTTCAGGTACCCATAAGATTTGGATGTTGGAACATTTAAAGTTGTCCCAGAGGTTCCTAATCCTCTCCCCATTTTTTGGTATTCTTGTTTCTTCATTCTGTTCTGGTTGAATGTTTATTTCTTCTTTCTGTGCCACACCGTTGGTTTGAGTCCTGGTTTCCTTCCCTTCACTGCTGGTTCCCTGTATATTTTCATAGCCTTCACTTTTTCTTCTATTTTGCAACCATACTCAATTATTTCTGTGAACATCCTGATTACCAGTATTTTGAACTATGCATCTGATAAGTTGGCTATCTCTTCATCACTTAGTTGTATTATTTCGGGAGCTTTGATCTGTTCTTTCATTTGGGTCATATTTTTCTGTCTTGGCACACCAAGAAGGTTTCTTAAATATGAAAGATGTATTACTTTTTTATTTTAGTCTTTGACAGGAAATTAGCATTCCCCCCAAAAAGGCTCTGACCTTTCATACTTGCTATTCCTACTGACTGTATTTCTTTCCCTCGTTCACCCAGCAAACTCCTTTTTATCACACGTCAACTTAAATGCCACTTTTTCAGGAAATCCCTTGATTATCCAAATGGGGTTTAGCAGGGTAGCTACATTTGGCTCGGGGTGGGTGTCCTTCATATCAACTGAAATCTGAATCAGTTCCTTTGCAATTGTGCCCAGTGCTTGGCAATATATTGGGCTTATTTCTCCTACTTTATTTTGGCTTTACCTACTGTATTTTTCCTTTAAAGCACCTACCACATGGGTAAAATTTATTTGCCAATCTGTTTCCTTTGTTAGATTAAATTCCATAGGAGCAGAAGACCCTGTCTCTTTTGTTTATGATTTTATATTGAGTACAGTATTTAGTATGTATTCAGGTCTATCTAAAGTTTTGGACCTTGGAAGTAAAGTGGAATAAGAGTGGGGCTTTTTTTTTGGGGGGGGGTAACATCAATTTTAGCAATTTATTATATTTATTGAATGCAAAAAAGTTGGAGTTTAGAAGCCTTAACTCCTTAGACAATATAACTTAGGTAGTTAATCATTTGGTGCCACTAGTGAGCTCCTTGAGAACAGATCATTGTTTTTTCCCTTTAAATTATATTTTATTGATTATGCTATTACAGTTGCCCTGATTTTTCCCCCTTTGCCCCCTCCATCTCGCACCCCCCACTCCCTCAGGCAATCCCTCTACCATTGTTCATGTCCATGTGTCATTTGTGCAAGTTCTTTAGCTACAACCTTGCTGATACTGTGCTTTACATCCCCATAGCTGTTCTGTAACTACCTATTTGTGTTCCTTAATCCTCTCTCCTCTCACCCTTTCTCCCATAAACCCCCTCCCATCTATTTATTTTTAACTTTTGGCATTTTAATTATGCTGTGTCTTAGAGTGGGCCTTTTTGAGTCCATCTTGTTTGGGACTCTGTTCTTCCTGGACTTGGATGTCTGTTCCCTTCCCAAATTAGGGAAGTTTTCTTTCATTATTTTTTCAAATAGATTTCCAATTCCTTGCTCTTTCTCTTCTTCTGTCACCCCTCTGAAGCAAATGTTGGAATGCTTAAAGTTTTCTCACAGGCTCTTTATCCTCATTTTTTTTGGATTCTCTTTTCTTCTTGTTGTTCTGATTGGTTGTTTTTTGCTTAATTATGTTCCAAATCATTGATTGGCTTCTCAGCTTCATCCACTCTACTGTTGTTTCCCTGTAAATTTTTCTTTATTTCAACTAGTGTATCCTTCATTTCCGATTGGATTTTTTTTATGCTGTTGATGTCTTTACTGAGTTCCTTGAGCATCTTTGTAACCAGTGTTTTGAACTCTGTGTCTGGTAGATTGCTTATCCCTATTTTATTTAGCTCTTTTTGGAGTTTTGATCTATTCTTTCATTTGGGCCATGTTTCTTTGTCTCCTCATTTTGGCAGCCTCCCTGTGTTTGTTTCTAAATATTAGGTAGAACTTCTTTGAGTCTGTGTCTTGGTGGTGTTGCCTAGTGTAGTAGGTATCCTGTAGGGTCCAGATGCACAGCCTCCCCTAATACCCAAGCTGGGTACTCGAGGTGTGCCCTTAGTGTGGGCTGAATACATCCTCCTCTTGTAGTTGAGCCTTGGTTGCTATTGGCCGATCAACAGGAGGGATTTACCCAGACCAGTCAGCTGCAAGGATTGGCTGTGACCACTAACCACCAACCTCCACCCTCCATAGAGGATCAGCCTGTGCAGGGGCAGGGCAGTGGTGCTCTAACATGGTCTGTAGGGGTTTCCCGGGTGGTGCAGGCCAAGGTCAGCCCCCACCTATGTTTTGCCCGTGGCCATCCTGCATGAGTTATAAAGCAGTCTGAGATGGCTGCTACTTGTACTGGGCTTGGAGATTCCCAGGCAAAGCCAAGCTGTGAATCTAGGTTGCTAGTTGCAGGCCTGGGGCTCACAGAGGCCAGCTACTGCTTGTTTGAGAGGATTTTGGAATTTGTAAAGCCTGAGCCAAGACCAGCCATTCATATGGAAAAGTAGCTTGGGTGGTGGGCCCATAAGTTGGGTGGGGTGGAGTCTCTGGGGATATCCAGGATGGAGCAAACAGGGTTAGCCAAGTTGCTGGAATCTTAGCTACAGCACCAATCTGCTGGCTCTGTGGGGAGGGTCCAGAAAAGGCACAATGGCCTCTGCTCACCTTGATGCCAGACACCTCAGCCTCCCCCTGCACACCACTGGTGCCCTTCAAGCCACCACCCTAGTGCTGGAACCCAGAGGGAGTGAGTCTGAGTAGGTGAGTCTGTGTATGAGTTCTTTAAGAGGAACTACTTGGGGCTCCAGTAATTTCTTCCACCAACTCAATCCCTGTAAGCTTTTGCAATCAGAAGTTGTGGGGACTTACCTTCCTGGCACTGGAACCCTGGGCTGAGGGGCCTGGTGTGGAGCTGGGACTCTTCACTCCCGAAATATCCCTCCTGAATTCTTATCCACTACACATGGATATGGGACCAGCCCATTCCGCATCCGTGCCCCTTCTACCTGTCTGGATGTATGTAGTTTCTTTAATTGTGTAGTTGTCAGACTTCATTCAACTTGATTACTGTTGGTTCAGAGTGATGATTGTTCCATATCTTATTTGTAATTTTGTTGTGGTTGTGAGAAGAGGTGAGCCATGTCTGCCTATGCTGCCATCTTGACCAGAAGTCCCAGATCATTTTTCTGTTTTCAGTGCATTGCACATACATAGTATGTGATCAATCAATGTCTTTAAGTCTCATAGCCTCACTTCATAGCTTTGTCAAGGTTAGATCTTTGTATCTTTCATTCCAATTGAGTTTCCAAGTTTGTCAATGGAAAGTTACCATGAAAAAAAGAAATAACAATATTGTTTTTCACTAGACCTTCTACTAGAACATTCTTTCTAGTAGAACTTATACAGAGATTTGTAATGTTTCTTAGAATATTGTCTAGTCAGAGGCAAGTTCGAGGAAAGTTCGAGGAAAGTGTTCTGAAAAGATTGAGAGGAGCCAACTTCTACCATTCAGATCACAAAGAAGCTTTAAAAAATTATATTTTTACATACATATGTTCTCTTTATTTCTTATTTTTAAACTACAAATGTAATACCTGCTTGATATAAAAATTCAAACACATGTTCTTAATAGGGGTACTATAAAGTACTGGAATTACACTAGTAGCTTCCCCTTATTTGTGCTTTCACTTTTTATGGTTTGTTACCTGTAGTCAACTGTGGTCCAAAAATATTAAATGGAAAATTCCAGAGATAAACAATTCATAAGTTTTAAATGACCATATTTTGCTGTGTGTACTGTGCTCCCGTGTATAATGCACACCAACATTTTTGGCCCAAACTTTCAGGAAAAAAAGCATCTGTTTTAATTTTTAATTCAATTATTTATTTATATTTAGATACTTGTTTCTTGTATTATAAAGGGACTTCAGCATTTATTTTTTAACATATCATGGTATAAGAAATTTTATGGAACAAATAATTACAAAACACAAGAACAGATACAAGGTATTTCAGTTACTACCCATGTATAATGCTTATCCTTATTTTTCCCCTCAAAAATTTGGGCAAAATGTACATTATTCACAGCAAAATACGGTACATGCCGTTCTGAATACCTCACTTCATGTCATTATGTCGGCATTGTATCATCTCACATCATTATAATAAGGGTATTAGGAAGAAGTACAATATGCTATTTTGAGAGAGACCACATTCACATAACTTTTATTGCTATTACAGTATGTGTTATACTTGTTTTATTTTATTATTAGTTATCGTTATTAATCTCTTATTGTGCCTAATTTGTAAAATCAGCTTTATTACAGGTACGTATTTGTAGGGAAAAAACGTAGTATGTATAGGCTTCGGCACTGTCTGCTGTGTCGGGTCCCCACCGGGGGTATTGGGATGTACAGCTACCAGATTGAGGTGGGCTACTGTACGTGTAATCTTGCTTGTTTTATTTATGTCAGGAGGGTTAGTGTAATAATGGATTTTTTTCATTTTTTTCAGACAGTTTACACTGGTGACTTATGCTTTTTAAAAATGCTAATTGGTATAAAGATTTACAATTTCATAGTCTACAAATTCCCCCATTTTTAATCATTTCAAGGAAGAACCTTACAAACTTGTTGGTTCATTTGCCAAAGAAATTACATATTGATGGAAATTGTAATATTTTCAAAACATCTTTGTTTTCAGTACACTTGAAAGGGTCTTTCATAAATATTGTTTTAGGAAAGTTTTCTTTGTGTGGTGGCTAGTCTTCATCAGCATAATATAGAGAAAATGACATGCCTCATGTTTCTGAAATTTCAGTAATTTCTTTTCATTCTGTGTGAATAAAACACTTAAAATTAATGAAATGTGTATTTTCTTGTAGAAGTTTAACTTTCTTATTAAAGTATAGGGTGTTTTTCTATTCAGTGGGTTATGAAAGTAATTTTCTTTTGTATTTTGCTTTCTTATATGAAATATTTATGTTCTCTAGGCAATGTTTTGTTTTTCTAAAATAAGAAAATAGAAATAATATATAAACATTTTATTTATACTCTAATAGAAAAGATGAATGAAATTTTTATTTAAACTAATTTATATGAAAAAATCTTAGTTATTATAATTTATTTAATTTGTGAGAAACTACATGGCCTTTGCATGAATAATGCAAATTTGAGACATTTGAGTGTTAAATATATGCAAATTTTTATATAACTAAAAACTAAAATGTTCAACAATAAGTAACCATGTAACTCTCATGAAGCAATATAAACATTTTGTAGAGCTGAAGCTATTTTAAAATGAAGACTAGCCCTGGCCAGTGTGGCTCAGTTGGTTGGAGCAGTACCTCATAAACCAAAAAGTTTCAGGTTCAGTTCCCGGTTATGGTACATGTCTAGGTTGTGGGTTCGGTCCCTGGCTGGGGCATGTTGGAGACACAATCGATGGATGTTTCTCTCTCACATCAATGCTTTTTCTCTCCCTCTCTCTTCCTCTCTCTTCCCCTCTCTCTAAAATCAGTAAGTATTGTCTGAGGTGAGCATAAAAATAAGTGAATAAATAAAATAAAGACTGATTTTTCTTTTTAATCTTTCAGTGGATGGAAGAATACAAAAATGATATGCTACCTGAGAAGGATGCCCAGTACCTGACCGTTAAAGAAGTGTTTTATCATTTAATTGAATGCAATAAAGATATTCCAGGGATCTCTGAGGTCAATTGGATTATTCATGTGGTCGATGCCCCAGATGTAAATGCCTTTGTGCTTCCAGTAAGTAAATGTTCTCAAACCTAATTTTTAATTGTTAAATTTAATGTTCTTGTTTCTCATCGTGTTCTAGTTACTTACGTTGTTTTTTTTATGGTGCAGAATGGACATGTGTTTGTCTTCACGGGGCTTATTAGTGTGTCGGATATTCATCAACTTTCCTTCATTCTGGGCCATGAAATAGCACATGCAGTACTTGAGCATGCTGTAAGTACCTAAAATGAACATTTAGTTGTTGAAATGTTGCAGTTAGCAAGTTAAATATTTTAAAGAGCTGAATCTTCAGTGTTCTTTCTTTTGGATGGAATTTTAGTTTTCAGTAATTGTCTTCTTCTGTTACCTGAAAAAAATAGAATTGGCTAATTTTGGGAGTTTTTATGGTCTTTAGTATTTGATAATGAATAATTAGTGTTGCTCTTAAATACCATTTTTATCACCTCTTTTGCTAGGAAGTGATTATTCTCAACCTCTAATTATTTCAAATTAGATTTAAAATATTTTATAATTATTAACATACTTGTAATCTAGTCAGAAAATTAATTGTAGGAAACTGATACTACTATTTAAATGGGTAAATCAGTTTTCTTGGTTTTTTATTCATTCTCTGAGGATAGCTTGGAGCATCTTTGAAAATGTCTAGAATGATATGCCATATATAATTAATGCAGAGTAATAGTAATGATACCTTGCCATTTTACAGTTTATTGAGCTTTTTAGTACATACTTCCTCATTCATAATTTTAGGACCGTCCTCATGAGGTATATATTTAATATCCCTATATTGTGTAAGAGGAAGCCAATGTTTAAAAAGGCTCTAAGTAACACGACTAACGTGACTAAGTGGTGGAATTGGGACTCTAACCCATCTCTTCTTTTCGCACGCCCAGCATTGCTTCCTTTTACCACAGTTGCCTGGTTGTTGGAGCACTTTCTTTTTTTTATATATATATATTTTATTGATTATGCTATTACAGTTGTCACATTTCCCCCCTTTATTCCCCTCCACCCTGCACATCCCCTCCCACCCGCATTCCCCCCCTTTAGTTTTTGTTCATGGATCATACACATAAGTTCTTTGGCTTCTCCATTTCCTATACTATTCTTAACCTCCCCCTGTCTATTTTCTGCCTACCACTTATGCTTCTTATTCCCTGTACCTTTTCCCCTTCTCTCTCCCCCTCCCACTCCCCTGTTGATAACCCTCCATGTGATCTCCATTTCTGTGATTCTGTTCCTGTTCTAGTTGTTTGCTTAGCTTGTTTTTGTTTTTGTTTTAGGTGTGGTTAATAACTGTGAGTTTGTTCTCATTTTACTGTTCATATTTTTGATCATCTTTTTCTTAGATAAGTCCCTTTAACATTTCATATAATAAGGGGTGGGTGATGATGAACTCCTTTAATTTGACCTTATCTGGGAAGTACTTTATCTGCCTGTTCATTCTAAATGATAGCTTTGCTGGATAGAGTATTCTTGGATGTAGGTCCTTGCCTTTCATGACTTGGAATACTTCTTTCCAGCCCCTTCTTGCCTGCAAGGTTTTTTTTGAGAAATCAGCTGACAGTCTTACGGGAATTCCTTTGTAGGTAGCTGTTTCCTTTTCTCTTGCTGCTTTTAAGATTTTCTCCTTATCTTTAATCTTGGCTAATGTAATTATGATGTGCCTTGGTGTGTTCCTCCTTGAGTCCAACTTCTTTGGGACTCTCTGGGCTTCCTGGACTTCCTGGAAGTCTATTTTCTTTGCCAGGTTGGGGAAGTTCTCCTTCATTATTTTTTTAAATAAGTTTTCAATTCCTTGCTCTTTCTCTTTTCCTTCTGGCACCCCTATGATTCCTATGTTGGGATGTTTACAGGTGTCATGGAGGTTCCTAAACCTCTTCTCAGTTTTTTGAATTCTTGCTTCTTCATTCTGTTCTGGTTGAGTGTTTCTTTCTTCCTTCTGGTCCACACCGTTCATTTGAGACCCAGTTTCCTTCCTGTCACTGTTGGTTCCCTGTACATTTTCCTTTATTTTGCTTAGCATAGCCTTCATTTTTTCATCTAATTTGTGACCATATTCAACCAATTCTGTGAGCATCCTGATAACCAGTGTTTTAAATTGTGCATCTGCTAAGTTGGCTATCTCTTCATCACTTAGTTGTATTTTTTCTGGAGCTTTGATCTGTTCTTTCATTTGGGCCATTTTTTTGTCTCAGTGTGCCTGTTATGTAGTAAGGGGCGGAGCCTTAGGTGTTCACCAGGGCCGGGTAACCCGTATGGTTGTATTGTGATGCTGTTTGTGAGGGAGGGATCTGAGAGGGAACAGTGCCGCTTGCTCCTCTGTCTGCTGGTTTTCAGTCATTTTCCCTGCTACCCACAATCAAATTGGGCCCTTCTGGTGCTGATTCCCAGGTGGGTGGGCTTATGTATGTTCTAGGACCCTGTGGGTCTCTCCAACAAACTCTCCTGTGGGGCTGGAAGTTTCTTCCACTGCTGCCTCAACCCCCAGAGGTGTTTTCTAGTCAGAGGTTTGAGATTTTACTGTATTTCCCCACCTGGAACCCTGGGTTGTGTGGTCTGTCTTGCTCCCAAGTTGTTCCTGCCGGTTTATCTGGATGCGAATTGTGGGACCGCCCAGTCTACCAGCCACTGCCTTGCTACAAGTCCTCTCTGCCTGGTTGCCCATCTCTGCCCCTCCTACTGGTCTGGATGAATATTTCTTCTTTAACTCCTTGGTTGTTTCACTTCCATACAGTTCAGTTTTCTGTCAGTTCTATCTAGTTGTTTTTTGTTTTTAAATTGTTGTTGTCCTTCTTTTGGTTGTGCAAGGAGGCACAGTGTGTCTGCCTACGCCTCCATCTTGGCCAGAAGTCTCGGAGCACTTTCTTAAAGATCATAAAATTCAGGTTGTTTTATACTTCTGTGAGTGCACATTTGTTTGTCTTGATAGGAGTCCATAAATATAACATATTTATTTATTCATATTTTTACACATTAAAAAATATGCATGGTAGCCTGGTCGGCATGGCTCAATTGGTTGGAGCATTGTGCTGTAAACCAAAGGGTCCTGGGTTTGATTGCTGGTCAGTGCACAAGACTAGGTTTCGAGCTCGGTCCCAGGTTTGGCTCCTGGTCAGGCACACATGGGAGGCAACCAGTCGATGTTTCTCTCTCCCCCTCCCCCACCGCCTTCCCCTCTCCCTAAAATCAGTAAACATGCCCTTGGGTGAGGATTTTAAAAAAATACATGCATATCTCTTTTCTATCCATTCATTTATTGATGTACAGCACAGAGAATATGGTCAATACTACCGTAATAACTTTGTGTGATGACAGGTGGTGATCACGTAATAAAGTATATAAATGTTGAATCACTGTTGTGCATTTGAAACTAATGTAATATTGTATGCCAACTATACTTTAATAAAAAATTTAAAATATATGCATGGCTCTTTTGTCCAATAATTAGAGACAGGTATATTTTCTTTAATTGAAAATATGAAGGTAAATAGTGAAAGGATTGTGAAATGCTATATAGGAAATGCAAGTAATATTAACTTTAAATGGAAATGAAAATGTTATTAATTCCTCTAAAAGTCATCTCAAATTCTATCTATCCCTTAGAGTATTAATAAGATGAGGCAGGCCATAAATAGTAGAAATTCACAAATAGTAGAAATCTTCTTTATTCTGAGTTGTAGGAAAAATTTTAAAATATTTTCTTTAAACAAATATATACAAGAATAAATCTGAGCAGTTGAAATAGATTTTATCTTTCAAGAAATGGCTTCAGAACTGCAAAATCAATCAATTTTGGCTATTTTTAGTATTTAAAGGGTGTTAACATTTAACACATTTGTTTTTCTGGCATCTCGTTTCATGTTGCATTCAGCATATTGTTATCATCTCTATCAGTACAAGAACAATAATTAAATGTGACACAAAAAGTAAACAGTAGCCTTAAAAATAGAAAATAGTTATTAATATTTCTTTGGCAGAGGTCTTAGACATTATCAACACTATGTTTTCTTTTTTAGCAATCTCCATTTTGATTTGATGGAGCCTTTTGTTTTCTTTATTCCACAAATACACAGCGATTTTGCTGTACAATAGCAATTCTTCAGTAATAACAAGGATTTTTCTCTACTATAGTGACTTTATCATTTGTAATTTTACTCTTTTATGCTAAAATAATTCCTTAATTGTTTTTCATGATCCACAGTTCTTATACTGAAGCAAAGAATGCTTTATGAGGGCAGATTGCATTGTAAAGAGAAGTATTCCAGGTGGTTATTTTTAGTTGTCAGCTATGTTTTATATGCTAAAGTAAGGATTCCTCTATTATCAACATTAGAATTACACTAACATCTATAATCGACTTTAATGGTGAACAATGAGCAATCCTATGCATTAAACTTATATTTATATATTATGACTAAAAACAACTCTTTTAAGTAAAACCATTTTCGATTATTGCTATAAGTAAATACAGAAATTCATAGAACCCAATTTCCTGGTTAGAAATACTAGACTTATAAAATTGCAAACTCACAGAAAATGAATCATGTATTAGGTCATGATGGCCAAAAGATTTTTATTTAAAATAAACTAATTTTTTTCTGAATTGTTCCTTGTTTTAACTGCTTCATATGTTACGTAGTGTTTAGTCTCTGTCCAAAAGTATAATAAACACATTTATTTGATTTTTAAAAGAATTAACAATTAGAAACTTAAACTTGCTCAGTTTGATTCCTTGTCCTTTTACTAATAGCTATGTGAATTTGGGCAACTGTTTTAACCTGTCTCCATCTTAGTTTCTTTATCTGTAAAATAGAGATAATTGCACCTATTTCACAAGATTACTATTCTTGTTAATATAAGAAACTGGGGATTAATGAACCTGCCATTGGATCTGAGTGAGGGTAAGTGGCTCAGTAAATGTTTATTGGATGAATGAGTGAATATGTAAGTATGTAAGCAAATGATGAGACAAACAGACTGAGAAAGGATAAAGCATGCAGAAGAAAAAAAACCTTATAATCTTTGTTCGTGAAGGTCATTTAAACATAAGTAATTATTTAATGTGATTACACATGATAAACTAGAAAATGCATATAACTATCTCAATTTATTAAATGTAATATTCATTCTTTTGATTATTCTCAGGCAGAAAAGGCCAGTGTGGTTCATTTATTGGATTTCCTAGGTCTGATTTTTCTGACAATGATTTGGGCCGTTTGTCCTCGAGATAGCTTGGCAATTTTGGGACAGTGGTTACAGTCTAAATTGCAAGAGGTAAGTCTGAGACAGTAATTGAATTTGTAATGGCCAGTGGTGAGGATATTTTAATAGTACCGTAAAGCAACAAATGCCAGAGATATTTTCACATATTATCATGAAATATGGGTACTAATTTAGTAATTTATATTTTTGCATTTTTAGGGGATATTCTTAATAATGAGTATTCAAATTAGAAAATATCACATCTCTCTAATGATGGAGATGGATGGGTTAGTAGGGCTTAGCACCTCTTGGCTAACACAATTGTGCTTTCTTTTGGCATAGTTACGGGTCTTACAGAGACAGCCCAGTCACGAACCCTTCTTTTCCTTCTGTCACTTTACCTTCAAACTTTCCACTTCTGTGTCTCACATTGACTGGTGTACTTACTGAATGACTCTCCACGCCCCCAAATATTTGCATTTTGGTGAGAAACTCTTAAAACCTGTAAACTTTTATGGGCACAAGTTTAGCTGAGCTACTTTACCACCCTCACCTCCTCACTCCTAGTTAAACTAACATTGCGCAGGAAATATTGCAAGAACAGTCCTACTGTGTGTGTGTTAACTTTCGTTCTTTGTACTTATGTATAATGATAATCTCATAAAATGTATTCTCCCATTTTGTTCAAAACACTACACTACTGAAAGTAGGTTCTGCACGCTTGATAATTGCTTTGTTAACTATGATTAATTCTTTTACTTTACATCTTTTTTCAAATATTTTGTCTTGTCCTGGGAGATTTAGTTACTTGGGAACAGTCTGTATTTGTTTATTTAGTGACTTGTGGAGCACCCATCAGGGTGCCATCTGGGTGCTGTTTAAATCTTATGTGTAAAATTCTTTGAGACAAATTGCTTTTGAAATTGGATAACTAAGTCTTTTCTTCATTGTTGCCATATCATTTGGCTTCATTTATATTTAAATAAATGTTCTTAAAAGGAAAAAGAAGAAATGATTATTGCTTAGGTTATAAGATCTCATATTTTGAATTTTATTTCTGTTATGGTGGGCTGGAAAGTCAAAGAAGTTAATGTAGTTTTTCTCTATGAATAGATAGCTTTTCCTGTAATGGAATCAGAAGATTTGGTCATAAGAAAAATACATTTTAGCTGTTTCTCTTTTGAAATACTTGATGAATCATGCTACTTCGGTATAAATCTTTAATCACTAAACTGAAAATAAAGTAGGTATTACTTCTCTTTGAACTCTTTTCCCTAAGTCAAGTGTCCCCCCTAAATTTTGGTGAATTTGGGCAACTGTTTTAACCTGTCTCCATCTTAGTTTATTTATCTATAAAATATAGGGTCCAGCAGAAATAAGGCCTGGTTGAGTGTGTTTGGTAGAGTAATGATATGGGTGTAATAATTTATAGGTTTAATTTGAACATTTCTCCTAAAATTTCATATGGTGTGCTTGATGTGATATTGTTATGTTACAGAATTACATGTTTATTATGATTTTGTAATAAAAAGGGGCATTATTTGTGCTGGACCCTGTAGTTAAAGCCTTGCTTGTGATTAGAGGGTTGGGGGGAGGCATACAGTAAAGTCATTAAGGAAGGGGAAGTGCTGACATTTATGGGCCAGAGAAAGGAAGAGAAGAAGAAAGCAGTAGGGGCCCTCACTTAACCATTGGGGAGCCCTATTTTTATAATCTTAAAGATCTGGATATAATGTAGCAGACCTCATAGAGCACTACCAGGCAGGGCTTTGAGAGCTATTCATAATAAATAATTATAGTAGCTAACATTTATGGAGTACCTACCCTATGTTAGGCACTAGGATAAACAACATATCATAGATTAATTATGTGTAGGTGTTCAGAGTACAAGTTCTGATCAGATGGACCTGTGTTCGAATTTAGACTCTTTAGACCTAAACTCATAGGACCTGGGCAGGTTACTTCACTTATATAGATCTCAATTTTTTCATTGTGATTTGAGATAATTATACTGGATAACTCAAAGCATTTTTCTGAAATGAATGATAAATTTAAAGCAGGGGTTCTCGCTGTAAGCACTATTGCTATTTTGGACTGGATAATTCTTTGTAGAGAGTTGGCCTGTGCATTGCAGGATGTGTAATGGCCTCTAACTATCTAGCTGCCTCCACACAGCGTTCTCCCTTCCCACCGTGTTCCACCAGACAATCAAAACTGTATCCAAATACTCATATTTCCAAACATCTCCAGGAGACACAGTCACATCCCTTTGAGGACCACAGATTTAAAGCATTTAGCACAGTTCCTGGCACAAAGTAAGGACTCAATAAATAGGAGCTGTTATTATTGTTTATTTTATTCTCTCTGCAACGTGTGCTTCTGGGCTTAGATGTTTTAAATGTTGGGTTGGCCCAGCAGTTCGTTTTTTGTGTAAGATGGCTCTAATAGCTCTTAGTCGTCTTTAACTTCATTCGAAGCAATTTTGTTAGATTGTATTGTGACAGCTGTCATATTGGCATGCATTTTAAAAAAACCTCAAAATTGGTGAATATATGTGTAGCCATTTAATATTGAAGTTGGAAGAAAATACACAATATTTTCAGTAAATTATGCTTTATTATTTCAAGAAAGATAAAACCAACTAATGCAAAAAAGATTTGTGCAGTGTATGGAGAAGGTGCTGTGACTGATTGAATGTGTCAAAGGTGGTTTGCGAAGTTTCTTGCTGGACAATGACCCACGGTTAGGTAGACCAGCTGAGGTTGGTAGCGATCAAATCAAGATATTAATTGAGAACAGTCAACATTATTAATGTAGAAGATAGCTGACATACTCAGAATATCAATTGGTGAAAATGAAAAATATATCTTCTATGTTATGGAAAAGACTAAAGGAATTTTTTTGCCAGCCCAATGATTAGCTCAGGGTCAACAGTTGGAATGTGTCAGCGTTTGGACTTGAATGAATATGTCTCCTCTGAAAGCCAATTTTTTTTTTTAAAGATTTTATTTATTTATCTTCAAAGAGAGGGGAAGGGAAGGAGAAAGAGTGGGAGAAAAACATCAGTGTGTGGTTGCCTATCACATGGCCCCCACTGGGGACCTGGCCTGCAACCCAGGCATGTGCCCTGACTGGGAATCGAACTGGTGACCCTTTGGTTCGTAGCCCACGCTCAATCCACTGAGCTACACCAGCTAGGCCTGAAACTTAGTGTTTTAAATAGTTATATTATCAGTAGACTGGATGGGACACCTGTAGATGAGTTATGGAGAGTGAAGACACTGTGTAATATAGTTCAGCAACCTAAAACATTATTGAGGAGGAAGAAAGTTATATTTAATGGTCATGTGCTGTGGATCAAATTGATTATATTATTTCTAGCTATCACTGACATGTACCTTTGAAAAATTACTTCCTCAATTAATAGCTCTTTTCTCAAAAGTCCTGCCTATTGATCCATCGCCTACAAAGTTTTAGTACTTACTGAAAATTAGAATTTAACTGGAAAGCAGTCACATAAATATAAGTAATTAGAAAAATTAAAGTTACCATATCTATTTGCATTTTAAAATTTAGGTTGGAAGTAAATTTCATTTTCCTAACTAATCAATACTTAGAAAAAAAAGGAAATTAAAATAGTTCATCAAGGAATGAACATTCTGCTCTAGGGTTAATTTTCCAACTAAAATAAATTCGCTAATAGTGTTACTGGCTGTGTAATATAGCTATATTTTTTCAGTTTTCTTTTAAAACTGAAGATCAAATGTTCCTTGGCCATAAAAAAAGATTGCATCAATAAGCTTTCTTAGGGAATCTTCTACATAGTAGGTAGAGATTATAAATGGAAAAATAGAAGTACTCTATATGATACAATAGACTCTCCAGAAGTTTGCAGGCATGATTTTATTTATTCTTTCTGTGTTTAAAGAATATTAATCTCTGGTGGAGGAAATAAAGGCTGCACTGTATGTCTTCTACCATGGTGTTCTTTAAATGTCCATAATGGAAATTTTAAAAATTTTAGATACTCCATGAAATTAATTTTAGAAACTTCATTTTGTTGTGAAATAACCTTACTGGAGCTTTTTTCTATTTCTTTTTAGTATTTGTTCAGTAGACCATACAGTCGAACATTGGAGGCCGAGGCGGACAGAATCGGACTACAGCTTGCTGCAAAGGTAGAGTGTTCTGTATCTGAGAATACACAGTGCCCTTCACACAGTGACAGATAACTGTGCATTGTCTTAATGAAGTTTGGCATGGACAGAGAACGAGAGTTGGATTATACGCAATTTTTCATTAATGTTATTTTTAACCTGTGCCCTCTGGAAGCTAATGGTCTCTTTATTTCACTCCTCTCCCTTGTTTTGTGGATCTAAGGAGGCTTTTTGAGTAAATAAGATGATATGTGGCTGTTTCTCCAGACTGGGAGAAAGGTGTATCATATTGTAGATGTGATCCGGGATGAGCAAAACTGAATTTTTACCATTAAAATAAAAGGTGGAACAGCAGGCTTATTTTTAACTCTATCTTTCAGGTTATTTTTGTTACAGTAGATGGCCACAGAGAGCAGCTCTAGGTGTTTGCCCTGAGTTAAGTTAGCTTTGCTCATGTCTACTTACCATGGCACTTTACGCCTGGTTGCTATTTTTAATCGCCTGTGAAAATTGAGGGTTATTAGTTGTAGGATTTAACATTAGAAGCAAAATTGGATTTTTAAAAAATGAGTGAAAACAGTGCCACTTCACATATTAAATTCAAATTGTATTTGATTCTTTGTTGAATTTTCAGTAGTTATTAAAAAGTCCTAACTATTAAAAAATCACTATTATATGAACTTCTCATTATGAATTTTATGGGTTTAATTTCATAAATCAAGATATTCCTCACAAAAGCACAAGCAATTTTTTGCATGTTACATGCGTAGAATTAAGTAAATGATCAGATTGCGTAGATGAAGAGGTTCCTATTTAATGGTCCTCAGACTGGCCGTGCCATGGTTTTCCTCACGCCGGTGTCCCATAGCTCATGATGTTTTCCCTCGGAGGATGTGTTCTGGTTAAGTCTTTGCCTGTCTCAGTAAATTGTTTCTGTTTTATTTCTAAGAAGCTTTATTGTTTTGTGTGTGTGTGTGTATATATATATATATAGAGAGAGAGAGAGAGAGGAATAGGTCAAGGTAATGTTTTTTTCTATGTGGGTATCTAATGAACTCAGCACTGTTTATTAAAGTTATGTTTTTTTCTCCACTCTACCCAGTGTTTCTATCATAAGTTTTAGAGACTGTGGAATTTTGTTTCTGGTCTCCCTATTTCCATATTGGCCTTTTATTTACTTTTGAGCCAATGTGATATCATCATTGTAGCTTAGTAATAAGTCTTGATGTCTAAGAACTTCTGTAATAGGCAGCTCAAAAATCTGTAGATGCCATGGTGAACTGGCATAAAGAGTTGTCTCCATCTCTCTTGTCTTTCAAACCTTGCCTTGTCAAATTTAGCTGCCTCATCGAGATAACTTGACAAGTTTTGGCTCTCTAGTTCTGTGAAACAGCCAGAAGCTCTCCTTGGTCACCTCTTTCTGCTCAGATTTCTTTTGAGTTCTGTTCATGTTCTGAGACTCTTGCTGTTCACTGCTTAACATTTAATAAACCTAGTGATTCCAATTCTGGAATTTTGTCCAAAGAAACACAAAACACTAATTTGAAAGAATATATGCACCCCTATGGTCATTGCAGGGTTATTTACAATAGCTAAGGTAAGGGAGCAGCACAAGTGCCCAGCAATAGATGAGTGGATAAAAAAGCTGTGGTGCATATGCAATGGGAGTTTACTCAGCCATAAAAAAGAATGAAATTTTACTATTTGCAATAGCACAGATGGACCTAGAGGGTATTATGCTCAGTAAAATAAGTCAATCAGAGAAAGACAAATACTATATGATTTCACTTACATGTGGACTCTAAAGAACAAAATAAATGAACAGACAAATTCGAAACGGACTCACATAGACACTGCCAAGTGATTCTGATATCCAGGCAGATTTGGGAATTACTGCTTTGAGTAATTACTATGTGAATAATTATATGCCCGTTTTGTTTTTGGGAGAGTTGGTAAATTAAATTTTCTGTTTTATTTTAAAAATAACAATGAAATTAAGTTAGTATAGAAATATTACTTTGATTATTTATAATATGAAAGCAATTTTTATTTTTTAAATTTTATTTATTTATTTTTAGAGAGAGGGGAAGGGGAGGGAGACAGAGAGGGAGAGAAATAGCAGTGTATGGTTGCTTCTCACATGGCCCTCACTGGGGACCCGGCCCGCAACCCAGGCATGTGCCCTGACTGGGAATCGAACTGGGACCCTTTGGTTCCCAGCCCGCGCTCAATCCACTGAGCTATACCAGCCAGGGCTGAAAGCAATTTTTTAAAAAATAAAGGCTATATCTGTCCTGGCTGGTGAGGCTCAGTGGATTGAGTGCCAGCCTATGAACCAAAGGGTCACCAGCTCGATTCCCAGTCAGAGTACTTGCCTGGGTTGCAGGCCAAGTCCCCAGTAAGGGGTGCATGAGAGGCAACCACACATTGATGTTTTTCTCCCTCTCTTTCTCCTTCCTTTCCCTTCTTTCTAAAAATAAATAAATCTTTTTTTAAAAAAAAGGCTGTATCCAAATAGATAAAGCAATGATTTCATTTCTAAAGCAAACTAAATATTATATTGTGGACTAGGTGAACTTTTTGCCAGTGATATTATTATTTGGTTCAAAAGAGAAAACAGTATTGCTACAGATGTTAAGTCATGAGTACATAGTGATATAGATAATGTCTTTGTTATGGAGTATTTAGGATATAAAAATGCCATCTCTGAAGACAAGTATTTATTTCCTATTGAAAGGGAGAAACAGTATAAAAGCCTCAAATATTGTATTTATACCACTATTCTGTGATATCACCTTTTTAGGTAGTAACATCATTATCTACCATTTAATATTTATTATGTGCCAGTAATGTCCTTATTATTTTATAAACATTGCCTAATCTAATCTTTATGCTAACTCCATGAACTAGTTATTATTATGAGTATTTTCTCTATTTCACAGATAAAGGAAGTGAAGCTCAGGTAGGTTAAGTTACTTCCTTGTTGACAAGGAAGAGAGGCAGAGATAGTACCCCACATCGATGTGGGGTACATCGATGTCTCCCATATCAGATGGTTGCCTCCCATATTGGCCCCGACCGGGGATCAAACCTGCAACCTAGGCATGTGCCTTGACTGAGAATGGAACCCTCAACCCTTTGGTGTACAGGACAATGCTCCAGCCAACCGACCCACACCAACCAGGGCAAGAGCAAACAGTTTTAAGTCTGATGAAATCCAAGGAACTTACACACTGGGGCGATTTCTGGGGCGAGCTTCCTTCTGGTATTCTGCCTCACAAATTTCAGCCACATCTGCAGCCCTAAACTCCTGTTTGCTAACCTCTTAGCTCAGCTGGTCTCACCGTGCTCTGCTTAGAGGTTCTGCCTCCCTCTGCTGTCGTCAAGAAATTGTCCTAGGCAGAGAGCAGGGGCACATCTGGGGATCACCTTCGGTGTTTCTCTCAAGGATTACATTTTTGTCCTCCCTGTTGTCCAGTACCTGAAAGTGTTTGCCTCATATAGCTGTCCAGTTTTACAGATATTTATGGCAGGGGGAAAAGTCCAGTAATAGTTGCTCTCTCATGGCTGGAACTGTAAATCCTCAATTTTTGATTCGTGATTGTCCATATTTTATAAGAAGGCACTAAGAAACTTTTTAGAAGCTCTGTGTGCATAGGTTGGGATAGTAGACGTCACTGTAAGATTATAGGGCGGTGAGGTGGCTCTTTTATCTGGGAATCTTTACCTGAAATGTGTGTAGGCCTTTTTTCTGTGGTTATTCAAGTTTCTTTGCAGAAAAATCCCTAAAACTCTCAGTCTCTGTTTAGAAGAGGAAGGTGGGTGTTTTTTCCATTCATTGTGGAGACTTTTCCTTTTGCTGTTTGAACCTTATACCTCCCCCCTTCTTTCCTGGGTACCAAATACTGAAACCCAGGAGTTCTCAGAGTGCAGGGTGTCTGTCAGTGGGCTGCTAAAGAAACAGTATAGTGCAGTGAGAATGAGTGAGCTCCGGAACTAGACCACCTCCGTTTGGGAATGTGCTTTGCCAGAGAATACTAGCTGCGTGATCTTGGGCAAGTTACTTATTCTTTTTTGTACCTCGATTTTTCTCATCTGTGGGATAGGAACAATAACAGGACCTGTATCGTGGAGTTGATACAGTTAAAGTCCTAAGAGCACTAATCTAATCCTTTATGTTCAGATGTCGGCCTGTAATTTCCTCTGTATATTTTACAGGTATCGCAAACCTAATAAATTCTATGTTAAATCCTCGATTTCCCTTCACATCTCTGCTAGTCTTCCTTTTTCCAATAAATATACCACCTTATATTCAGTTGGTTTTGGGAAAAACCTGGAGTCCTTCTTAGTACTTCCCTTTTCTTTATCATTTAGCCATAATCGGCCAAAGTCCCGGTTGTTCTGTCTGTAAGATACACCCCAATGTGTTTCCATCCCCACTAATAGCGTCTTTCACCTGGACTTCTGTGCCAGCTTCGTTATAGCTTTCACGGGCTCCTTTCAAACTCCCCTCTGTCCTAGCTCCACCCTGCCACCAATGAGAATCAGGCCTAGTAAGTAGGATGTTCACTTCTCAAGCAAGACTTAAATCAACATTGGCCATCATTTGCCTTAAGGTTTTCAGTTTCTGGGATGACTTAGCCCTAATTCTGACTGACGCATTTCTTTTAAATATTTGTGAATGTAATCAGAAGGCAGATTTTTTTAGGACCTGGTGACACTCTCTTAAAATTGATACATGTAGCTCTTCTCTGACCTGGTACGTTTTCATTTATTAATTCCCCATATCATTTTCCAGGATGGAGGGATGCACAGTACCTTTTTGGAGGTCAGAATTTGAGTAAGAAACACAGACGCTTAATAAATAAATTTTATAGTTTTAAGTATTATTATAGAGATATACAGGCTCCCAACTGAATAATATAGCAGAGAGATAACTATCTAGGGATCAGGAAAACTTAGTCTGGGGATTAGACCCAGGAAGAAATTATTTAAAGCGAAGATATGAAAGCTAAGTACTACTTCTGGTGAGGATGTTATGGGGTGTTTTGGCATGGTGGACCGCATGTTTGAAGGCAAGAAAAATGGCAGCCTAGTCCGGGAGTAGAAAGTTCTGGGTGACTGCAGTGTAAGTAGAGTCAAGAGCACCAGTGGCAAGAGACAAAAGTGGAAAGTAGGTAAAGATTGCTTTGTTAGCAATTTTAAGGATTTTAAACTTTATGTTGCATAGTAGTTAGGACCTGGGACTTCTTGGTCAGACAGACCTATGTCTGAACTCTTGTCTCCTCCACATGACTATAGAAAAATCACTTAATCTCTTCAAGTCTGAAAAAATGGGACTAATGATAGTACCTACCTCAAAGGGTTATTTTGAGTATCCTAGGCTACGTTCTTATTTGTGGCTTGTATCCTGTTTTTGGATATTGATACATCAGACCCCCTTGACTTCTTGCCATTTAATATTCAAATCACATAACATAATCCTCTTATTCCTTTCTATCCTTATTAGACTGGCTTTTTCGTACCACGGCTGAAAAGGAGAGAACATGCTGACTTGAAGACACAGATGCCCTCTGCCCTTGGTACTTTTGGCAGTTATAGTTATTGCCATAAATTACTAAGTTGGCATTCTGATTTCATGTCAGTCTTGTGAGCTTGGTTAATGGGAACTGTTCTTGGGAGATGGATCTGTTGGTCATATGCTGTCCCATTAGATTTATGAGCTTTTAAAGCCAAGGGCTAAACAGAACCTGGAAAATTCATTAAAATCAAGTTACTTCTGAGGCCTTCTTCAAAATAGGCAGCTTTCCTTCCCTAGAGTTCTCTCTATTTCTACTCAACTAACAACTGTGAATTTTTGTATATTTATATTTTTAGAGTTTTAATTTTTTATTTATAAGATATTTAATTTATCATTATATAAATTCAGAATGACTAATATAGAGTTAGTAAAGGCTGGTAGGACTGAGGTTAAACACAGAATAATGACTAGCTGTCCAGTTATCAGCTGACAAAAATATTTCCTGTGAAGTATTTGATTTTGTTGTATTTATATGTTTATTTGTCATGATAAAGAGAATTTGGCACTTTACAGTCATTTACAGAAATGACTTTTGTTTGATTTCATAAGCAACTAAATCATCCATTTTTATTTTTGAGTATTTGTTTCTTAACTATGAAAAAGAAAATTTATTTTCTTTTAGTGGTTCTAAACTGGAGGTGGGTGGATTGCCTCTTAGGAGGGCACTTCATGTGATTGCTCTTGGTTGTCACAGTGACTGGGGAGATGGGGATTGCTGGTGGCAGGGGGCTGGGGACAGGCGGGCTTGTGAAATACTCTGTAGTGGCCCGGAGTGCCCTCTGGAGGGAGGAATTGTCCAGCCCCAAAAGTTTGTAAGTGGCCCTGGAGAGAGAGAGACAATGCCAGCCGGTTTCCTCCCTGAGCCTAACAAATAACTATGCCGACAGCACCATCTAGTGAGGGAAATAGGGAATAAGCAAAACTTACTTCATCATAGAAATAAGAGAAAATTCAAATTTCTAAACTTTCTCTAAAATACTAGGTTATAGAATTATAGACTTTTGGAGCAGGAAGGGAAATTGGAGATAATCTAATCCACCTTCTCCCTTTACAGATAAGGAAGTTAGGGTCCAAAGAGGTGAAGTGATTTGTCCAATACCACATACCTAGTTAGTAGTGAGAGACCGGGCTGGAATGCAAGTCTCATAGTTTTTACATTTTTAGTTGTTATGATTTTAGCTCTAAGTATTGAGTATTAATGATAAAGCTTCAGGATAGAGAAAAATATATCTATATTAAAATTTATTGTATTGATGAACTGACATGCTGGCAATCAAAAGATGTGAATGAAATGAATTATAAATTAATGAAAGTCTTTTTACTTATCTTTTTTGTTAGGACACATTAAGTCATTTTGATAAGTCAGACTTTTTTTTTTCCTTTTTTCTTTTTTTAATGCGAGGGATCGGCAAATATGGAGAATGGTTTGGCTGAAACCATCTTGCGATGAATCACATGCAGTTGGAAAAGAGACATTTTTAATTATTGACTGAAAAAATGTTGTTTAGACAAGAAATGGGTTAAAGAAATGGCTTTACAAAGTGATGCTGTTGACAGTGTTGGGAGAAGGAACCTGTGGAAGTGAGAGACTGACGACCAGTTTCCTGGTGGACGACGGTGACAGTGGTCACAGTCGTGCTGAGAACACTGACACTGGTGTTGGCCACAGTGGTGATCACAATGGCTGGCACTCATGTGCTGGGCGCTGCTCTGAGTGTGTCACATGTGTTAGCTTTCACTCTTCATAACAGCCCGGTGAAGTACAGGCACTATTATTAGCCTCCGTTTTCAGACAAAACTGAGGGGTCGAGAAACTAAGTAACTAGCCAAAGGTCTCACAGGTACTAAGGTCTTCCCCTCCCAGGATAAAAGGAACATTTATTACTGAGATGGAACTTTCTATAATACTTCAACCCACTAGGAACAGTTTTGGTCTTTTGCAGTATTGTCCGTAAGATGATCACTTTTATATCTATTTTGGTACCTTTAAATCTCATCTTAAAATACCCTCAGTGTATTCCAAAAAAAATTGAGAGCTGCTAATGTCACCATTTACCTTTTAGAGAGAAGGTGATGGCTGGCAGGAGTTTTGTTGGACAGTCTAGGTGAATAGAAAGAGCAAAATTTCAAGACACTTTCCATCTTTATAACTCTAATAACCCTGGGGTATACTGGGGTTGATATATTTATACATTTTTCTCTAGCACTGTTTTGGCATTGAGAAATGTTCAGAATATAAGAATAGTTCTTATACTGCCATACACTTGTGAGTATCATATCCCACTGGGTTTCTAATTGAATAGTAGCACATTCTTTGTCAACTAATAGGTTTCTTAATTCATATTTACGTGTATTGGTATTATAGGCTGAATTGAACTAGACCCGTCTTTAGTTGTAAATTCGCGACATCATCACTTATGACCAAACCTAGCACCCTGCAGTGACCACAGGACTCTGGTGCTCACCTGGGGTAAGGAAGAGTAGAGATAATGTCCAATATGTTCTTGGTTCTGAGCCGGCTACTTTATGAGAGTTATCACATTTAATTCTAATGATCCACTGTTTTAATTTCATTTTTACACATGAATCTGAGATTCCTGGAGACTAAATTATTGGCCCAAGATCACAAACTCTGGAACCAGTCATGTGGGTTCAAATCATTGCTCTGTCACTTACTAGCGGTGTGACCTTTGACGAATTACTTGACCTCTGTGTGCCTTGGTTTCTTCATCTGATCTGTAAAATGAGAGTAATAATGGTACATACCCCATGAAGTCATTATTAATGTAATGAGTTAACATTTGTAATACACATAGAACAATACCTGACACATATAGGTGACTATTAGTTAAACAAATTATACAACTGATATTTTGAACCCAGATCTTTCCGGTTCATTTCTCCCCATTGTCCCAGTATACTGCCTCACAAAGTATTCAAGAACCAAGGTATTCACATATTTTCCTATGTTTCTCTGGCCAACTCTGCTCATTATTTTTTCATTTTTTTTAAAGATTTTATTTATTTTTAGAGAGAGGTGAAGGGAGGGAGACAGAGAGGGAGAGAAACAGCAGTGTATGGTTGCTCCTCACATGGCCCTCACTGGGGACCTGGCCTGCAACCCAGGCATGTGCCCTGACTGGGAATCGAACCGGGACCCTTTGGTTCCCAGCCCGCGCTCAATCCACTGAGCTACGCCAGCCAGGGCTTATTTTTTCTTTTTTAAGGAAATGTTGTCTAGAAAGCATCCTACTCTTCCTTTCTCTATATGCTTTCAGACACTTGGTAAACGCACGTTTCTTACTTTGCAAAAATTTTTATGTAGGCAAGTGAGTTGGGCTTATGATGGGCTAAATGTTTATTTAAAAATATTGCCATATTGATCTATAATTTTCGCTGCTTTTTCATTTTTTTATTGTAGTAAGAACATTTAACCTATATAATACAAGGTTGTATATCAGATCTCCAAATTTTTTCTACTTGCGTAACTGAACATTTATACTGTTGAACAGCATCTTCCTGCTTCCCCTGCCCCTAACCCCTGGCAACCAGCACTCTGCCCTCTGCTTCTCTGAGGGCAGCTACTTTAAATACCTCATCTAAGCGGAGTCAGGCTGTGTTTGTCCTTTTGCGACTGGCTTATTTCACATAGCGTGATGTTCTCAAGGTTCATTTATGGTGTTGAATATGGCAGGATTTCCTTCTTTTTCAAGACTAAATACTCCATTGTATGTGTATACCGTATTTCTTAATCCATTTTTCCACTGACGGACATGTAGTTTGTTCCCACCTCTGGTTGTTGTGAAACATGCTTCAATGAACAGGGTGCTGATACTTTGAGACCCTGCTTTTAATTATTTTGGATACATATCCATACATGGGCTTGCTGGATCATATAAAGTTTCTATTTTTAGTATTTTTAGGAACCTCCGTACTGTTTTCTGTAGTGATTGTACCATTTTCCAACCCCACGGACAGTATGTAAGGGTTCCAGTTTTTCCACATCATCACCAACACTTACACTGTGTTTTTTGATAGTAGCCATTTTAACAGATGTGAGATAATAGGTATCTCATTGTGGTTTTGATATGCATTACCCTGATGATTAGTGATGTTGAGAATTTTTTCATGTACCCGTTGGCCATGTGTATGTCTTCTCTGGAAAAATGTCTGTTTAAATTCTTTACCTATTTTTAATATGGTTAATTTTTTTTCTTTTTGCTAGTGAGTTGTAGGACTGCTTTATATTTTTGAGTCCTAAAACCTTATCAGATATATAGGACTGCAGATATTTTTCTTCCATTCTGTAAGTTGCTTTTTCACTGTTTTTTTTTTTTCTTTACTGTGCAGGAGCTTTTTAGTTCAATGTAATTCCACATGTCTATTTTTGCTTTTGTTTTCATATCCAAGAAATCCTTGCCAACACCAGTGTCGGGAAGCTTTCTCCCTATATTTTCTACAAGTGTTACAGTTTCAACTCTTACATTTTTAAGTTTTTATTCCCTTCTGAGTTGATTTTTTTATGGTGTTAGATAAAGGTCCAATTTTATTCTTTGTATATTTATTCTTGGCGCCCTTGTTGAAGATGAAGGATATGCATGAGTTTGTTTCTTGGTTCTCTGTTGGTCTATATGTGTGTGCCTTTATGTCAGTACTGTTCTAATTACCATGGCTTTGTAATATATTTCAAAATCAAAAAGTGTGATGCTTCCACCTTTGTTCTTCTTTCTCAAGATTGTTTTGATTGCTCAGGGTTTGTTGTGGTTCTGCATGATTTTAGGATTTTTTTCTATTTCTATAAAAGAAGATTGCTATTGGAATTTTGATAGGGATTATATTCAATCAGTAGATCACTTTAGGGCCTATGGGGATTTTAATAACAGCCCAGCCAGAGATTTTGGGGGCCTCTCAAACCTTCATACTAGTCCAAACACATGTCTTTGGTTTTAGTGGTCCTCGGGCATCTAAAGTAGGCTGAGTCCTGCCAGTACTCTGAGATGGGCAAGATGGTAGCCCGTCCCTCAGGCAGCTTCCAGAAATGTTGCAATATTAGACATGTGGTTCACCTCCTTGCCTCCTCGGGCAGGAGAAGCTGATAAAGCTTCAGGATATTTTTTGCCTACTTGCTCTGTGCTAAGCTAGGGGAATGGCCTACGGTGACTTCTGTGTGCTACTTCAGACTGCCATCTTTGTTTCACTGATACCCAGGCGTGTCGTGTATGCTGGGTCTTGTCACTGGTCTGAGCGAGGCAAGACAGAAGCTAGTCCTTTGGGCAGACCTGAAAAGGTTGGAATGCTGGGCATATGGTCCAACTCTTCCCTAGCCCTGGAGAAGCTGGAAACTGGGGTTTCCTTCTCATTGTATGACACTGTGTTGAGGTCAGGGATTATGGCAAGGGGCTGTCTTGGATTTTTCTACGGCTTTGTTGTGTCTGACTTTCCATTTATCCAGGGTGCGAGAGTCTCTGAACTAGTTTCTGGATCAGTTACAAATGGGATTTGTTTGTGTATTGTTCTTAAATAGGTGTGTTTTATTATTTTGCTGATGTCACCCTGTAACTTAATTTTTATAAATTGGTAAAAATATAAAATATCCTTTTGAAAACAAAATTATCTGTTATTGATGTGTCCTTGAATTGTATAGGCAAACTTCACCTTTGTCTTACTATTAAAGCATGGATCTCCAATCCTTTAGAATACTTTAACTCTGGAACATTTTGTAGTCTGTTGAGATAATTAATTTCTTCTATTTCTGCATATCAAATATTGCTTTAAAGATTGCCTTCAACTGTGTTTCTTAGAGATTAAAGTGGGAAATATTTTATTTCTCTTGTGATTAACACTTTAAGTCTGAAGAAGTATTGGATAAATATGCTTTGGTCTGTGTAGCAAAGAAACTTCATAGTAGACTCTATTTTGCTGTGCATAAAGTACACATTTTCACCCAAATTTTTTAGGGAAAAATAAGGATGTTCATTATGCATGGGTAGTGCCTGAAATACCTTGTATGTTCTTGTGTTTTGTAATTATTTGTTACATAAAATTTCTTATAATATATTCAAAAATAAATGCTAAAACTCCTTTGTAATACAAAAAACAAGTATCTAAAAATAAATAAGTAAAAAATTGAATTAAAAAATTAAAATGAAAGAGTTTTTTCCTGAAAGTTTGGGCCAAAAATGTGGTTGCGCATTATACACAATATCGCATTATACATGGCAAAATATGGTAATTCCTGAATTTGTAAAGTCTATTGAAATGCTTATTTTCCAGTTTTCAGAATTGTTTTAATTGCTAGTTGGTAGCTTGTGATTTCAGTTAAAGTTCAATTTATTTTATATTTAATCAATTATCTTAGAAGAATATCTTGCTTGTCTCAGTTCATATATAAGTAGGATTTGGCACAAATAATGCCCCTTTTTTATTACAGAATCATAAGCATGTAATTCTGTAACATAACAATATCGCACTGAAGCACACCATGTGACATTTTAGGTAAAATGTTCAAATTGTTGTCCATGTCATGTGAGACATTCACATACCCTACCAACCACACTCAAGCAAGCCTTTCTTCTGCCAGACCCTGAATTATGAGTGTGTCGACTTGCTGTTGAAAGACGTATTTGTAGAATTCAGCATCAAATAATTATTTCTATGTAGATGTATATGTGTGTATATGTACATACACACAAATACATATATAACATTTTATGCATAAGCACACATATGCACATATCATGCACATATAGAAATATATGTTTATGTATAAACGAGTCATATTTTTACGTCAGTTATAAACTTTTGTATATTCCTATTTATACACATATACATGTAAATCCATATATGAGGGAGACCCAAAAACCCTATAATTTAATTATTATTTTAAAAAATATTTTGTTTATTTTTTAATTTTTAGAGAGAGGGGAAGGGAGAGAGAAAGAGGGGAAGGGAGAGAGAAAGAGGGGAAGGGAGAGAGAAACATCAATGTGTGGTTGCCTCTCGCACGCACCCTACTGGTGACCTGGCCCACAACCCAGGCTTGTGCCTTGACTGGGAATCAAACTGGCAACCCTTTGGTTCATAGGCCAGCACTCAATCCTCTGAGCCACACCAGCCAGGACAGAATTTAATTATTAAAAAAATTGCATATTTATTTTTATATGTTTAAATTTCAGTCACCTTCAAAGTATTCTCCAGTTGGTGCAATACACCTGTTGAGATTTTTTTTTCCACTGCTCAAAACAGTTTTTGAACTCATCGATTTTGGTGCCTTTTAGTGCTTCTGCCATTTTTTTGTTATACCTCTTCCACATTAGCAAAACGTTTCCCTTTGAGAACTTTTTTCATCTGGGGAAACAAAAAAAAGTTGCCAGGGGTGAGATAGGGTGAATAGGGAGGGTGGGGCATGGGGGTCATGCTGGTTTGGTCAAAAACTGCTAAACACTTAGCATGGTGTGGGCAGATGCCCTCATAAATCACCCATTGTGAAATGGGTGAAAGTACTGAAAGAGTCTTAAAAAAAATCACTGAAGCTGAACAGAGTCTCTCACTACAACGCCAGCTGCTACAGTGATACAGATAAGTTCTTAGAACACTCACCTAGTAAGGGAAACCTGTACTACAAGGGCCCAACCCTCCAGAAGATAATTTCAGTTTCTTTGGGGTTCCCCCCTCATACAAGCAATAGGGCAAAGTAACTTGGGTCTTTTTAACTTAGGGTACTCAAAGGTATTAAAGAATTATATTGTGATTTTGAAAATATGGTGGAATAGGAAGTACCAGAAATCTGCCTGCCCACCTAGACAGCAGTCACACTGGCAGCATCTGTCTGATGCTGCCATTTGGGAACTCTGGAGTCTGTTGAAGTCTTGCAACCTCCAGGGGAAGTCTTGGACTGTGAATTTTGCTTAATTTCCATCAATTTCAGCCGTCAGCACAGTAGTAGCTCCCTATTCACCACCCCTAGTCACACGGCAGACACATGTATATGTGTTCCTGGAACAGCTTACACACATCCTTGGTAGCCAGGGCAAGCAAAAGGAGCACAGTCCTCCAGATATCAGGGATCTGTGTTCTGGTCACTGCATGTTATTTTTGATCATTAGAGGTACAGGCAAAGCCCTTGGGAGCCACTGTTGTTGCACCTTTCCCCATTATTTCAAGTCTCTCTCCCTCTGGCTGAAGTGACTTCCAGGGGGCTTATAGGTCTGATGCCCTCCATTTATTTTTTCACTTTTCATTTTTCCTTTTGGGACAGACATTAAAGAGTATGACATTCAAAAACAACTGCAAGTATGGGAAAATTAGAGAGTGACAGCAGAAAAGCTCCTGAGAAAACATTAAGATTATACCTCAGGCTGATCCTCAGTATAGACACAGCCTACTCCAATAAAATACATACATAAATACATACATACATACATACATAAAACAGCCAACCTTGGGGAAGGGATAGAATCTGATTTCCAGAAATACATCCTTATTAGTTCAAATGTCCAGTGTTTAACAAAAATTCATAAGTCATACAAAGAAACAGGAAAAACTGGCCCATTAAAGGAAAAAATTAAATTAACTGAGTCTGCCTCTGAAAAAGACCTAATGGCAGACACACTAGACAAGACTTTAGAACAATTGTTCTAAAGATGCTCAGAGAACTAAAGGAAGTTGTAGAGAAAGTTAAGAGTGATTATGAATAAAATAGGGATATCAATGTGGAGATAGTAAACCTAAAGAGAAACCACCAAGAAATTTTGCAGCTGTAAAGTACAATAATAGAAATGTAAGGTTCACTAGACAGATTCAGAAACAAGTCTGAACAAACAGAAGAATGAATCAGTGAACTTTAAACTAGGACTGTAGAGCCCCAGCTGGTGTGGCTTGTTGATTGAGTGCCGGCCTGTGAACCAAAGGTTCACCAGTTCGATTCCCAGTCAGGGCACATGCCTGGGTTGCAGGCCAGTTGGGGGTATGTAAGAGGCAACCACATATTGATGTTTCTCTCTGTTTCTTTCTCCCTTCTCCTCTCTAAAAATAAATAAATAAAATCTTTAAAACAAATAAAAAATGAACTAGGACAGTAGAAATTACTGTTGCTGAGGAACAGAAAAAAGATGGAAAACAAGATAGAACAAATTTTAGGGACCTGTGGGACACCATCAAGTGGACCAGCATATACATTGTGGAGGTCCCAGAAGGAGAAGAGAAAGATAAAGGGGCAGACATATCTGAAGGAATAATAGCTGAAAAATTCCTAGATTTGAGGCAATACATGAATATGAACATCCAAGAAGCTCGATGAACTTGAGATAAGATGAACCAGTGAGACCCACATCAAAATATTTTATAGTCAAACTTAAAAAAACAACAAAAAACAAATATAAAGAATGAATTTTGAAAGCAACAAGAGAGAAGTGAAGCATCACATTCAAGAGATTCTCAATAAGATTTTCAGCAGATATTTTATCAGAAACTTTGGGGATCATAAGACAATGATTGATATATTCAAAGTGCTAAAAGGGGAAAAAAAAAACCTGTCACTCAAGAATTCTATATCCATCAAAACTACCTTTTAAAATTGGCATTTCTGGTTAAAAGCTGAAGGAATTTGTGATCACTACACCTGCCCTGTTAAGAACTGCTCAAAGCAGTCCACATAGTTAATGGAAGGAAACTAGACAGTTACTCACAGCTCTTTGGAGACATGAAGAATTTTTTAAAAGATTTTATTTATTTATTTTTAGAGGGGAGGGAAGGGAGAAAGAAAGGGAGAGAAATTTTA
Organism: Micronycteris hirsuta; assembly: GCA_004026765.1. Lineage (NCBI taxonomy): Eukaryota > Metazoa > Chordata > Mammalia > Chiroptera > Phyllostomidae > Micronycteris > Micronycteris hirsuta. The sequence continues at coordinate 40,889 of PVJI01008133.1, forward strand.
ATGTGAGAGAGAAGCATCAGTGGGTTGCCTCTCGTACATGCCTTGACTGGGGACTGGGCTGCAACCCAGGTGTGTGCCCTGACTGGGAATTGAACCACTGACCTTTCTATTTGTGAGATGACACCCAACAAACTGAGCCACACCAGTCAGGGCAACATAAAGATCTTAATGAAGGTAAATACATGGGCAATTATAAAAGCTAGTATTATTGTAACAGTGGTTTGTAATTGTTACTTTTTTTTTTAACATGCTTTAAAAGTCTAATATCAATTACTAATATAAAAGCTTAGGTATTACTGTAACCTTGGTTGGTTAACTCCAAAGCTTGCTTTCTACATAATTTTTGCAGACTAATACATTAAAAAGAATTATTAGTTTGTATTTTTGGACATACAGTGTATAAAGATATAATTTTGGGACATCAGTGACCCAAAAGGGTGGGGACAGAGCTGTAAGGGAGTAGAGCTTTTATATGTTATTGAAGTTAAGCTCGTATAAGTTCAAAGTAGAGTGTTACAACTTTAGGTTGTTAAATTAATCTTATGGTAACTACAAAGAAAATAGCTGTAATATATGCACAAAACAGAATGAGCCCTGGCTGGTGTGGCTCCGTTGTTTGGGTGTCATCCTGGTTTGATTCCTTGTCGGGACACCCGGCTGGGTTGCGGGTTTGGTTCCCTGTCAGGGTGTGTACAGAAGGCAACCTACTGACGTTTCTCTCTCACATTGATGTTTCTCTCCCTCTCTTTCTCCCTCCCTTCCCCTCTCTCTAAAATAAAAAATAAAATAAAACTTTGAAAAAAGGAAATGAGAAAAATAAAAAATAAAAAAAGGAAATGAGAAAGGAATTTAAACATTTAACTGTACAAAAGTAACTAAATACAAAAGAAGACAGTAATGAAAGAAATGAGGGATAGAAAATGTATAGGGAATATGTAAACCAAAAGTACAGTGACAGAAGTCCCTCCTTATCAATAATTACTTTAAATATAGATGGATTAAACTTTGCAATCAAAAGACAGGCATTGGTAGAATGGATAAATAAAAACACATGACCTTTTGCCCTGGCTAGTGTGGCTCAGTAAATTGAGTGCCAACCTGTGAACTGAAAGGTTGCCAGTTTGATTCCCGGTCAGGGCACATGCCTGGGTTGCAGGCCGGGTCCCCAGTTGCAGGGGCATGCGAGAGGCAACCAATTTATGTCTCATACATCAGTGTTTCTCTCTCTAAAAATAAATACAATTAAAAAATACACTTGACCCTTTTTTAAGTCTATAAGAGACTTACTTGATACCCAAAGACAGGTTAAAGTGAAAGGATGGAAAAAGATATTTCATGCAAATACTAACCAAAGAGAGCAGGGATGGCTATACTAATATCAGACAAAACAAACTTTAAATTGCAAAAGGTTATAAGAGACAAAGAAGGATAATATATAGTAATAAAAGGTTTATACAACAAGAAATTATAAGTTATAAAGATTTATATACCTAATTACAGACTATCAAATGATGCAAAAACTGACAGAACTGGAGGGAGAAATAGTCCTATAGTAATAGTAGGAGACTTCTCAGTACCCCACTCACAATAACACACAGGACAGCCACACAATAGGTAAGCAAATAGAGGACACGAACAACTCCATAAATGAACTGGATCTGGCAGACATATACTAAACACCCTACCGAACATCAGCAGCTTATACATTCTTCTCAACGGCATTTGGAACATTTTCATTATAGACCATATGTTAGGCCACAGATGAGGTCTCAATAGATTAAGATAGATAATCATACAAAGTATCTTCTCTGACCACAGTAGGATGAGGTTAGAAATCAATAACAAAAGTAAAACTGGAAAATTCACGGAATTGTGGAAATTAAACAGTTTACTTTTCAACAACCAATGGATTAAATAAGAAATCCCAAGGGAAATTAATAAATATAGAGATTAATGAAAACAAAACTAGAACATACCAGAAGTTAAGGGATAAATTGAAAACAGTGCTAAGAGTGAAATTTTAGATATAAATGCTTAAAAACTGGGGAAATCCCAAATGAACAACCTAACTTTACAACTTAAAAAAAACTAAAAATGGAACATACTAAACCTAAAGCTAGTAGAAGGAAGGAAATAATAAAGATTACATCAGAGATAAGTGATGAGTAAAGTTCTTTAAAAAGATCAGCAAAATTGACAGATGTTTAGTTGGACTAAGAAAAAATAAGACTCAGATTAGGACATCTATATAGTGTCAACGATAAAAAAATGAAAAAAAGTTTTGATAGTAAAAAATATTTTGAAGGCACAATAAAGCTGAGTGAAAGAGTTGTTTTATATGAAAAAAGAAAGTATATAGAGGCACTTCTATAAAGCAATGAAACTAGTTCTCCCAGGTCTGACCCTGCTTTAGCTTCCGAGATCAGACAGGATTGGGTGCATTCAGGGTGGTGTGGCTATAGACGATACTAGTTCTTAAACTTGTCTGAACCTGAAGCTTTAAATAAAAGGTTATCTCTTCTAATAATCACCCAGGAAGATTGTATACTATTGTGGTAAGATGTCCAACTACAAATGAAACTTGAGTTTTGTTAAAAAAATGAAAATGGAGATATTCCTACTGGTTCTGTAGAAGTAAAGAAGATTATGATATAGTACTGTGAACAATAGTACACTCTCAAAATTGGACAACTTTCTAGAAACAAAACCTATTGGTGCAGACACTGTGGAAAACAGTATGGAGTTCCCTCAAAAAATAAAGAAATGGAACTGCCTTACGACTCAGTGATTCCACTTCTGGGATTTATCTGAAGAAACCTGAAACACTAATTCGAAAGAATGTAGGCACTCCTAGTTTATCGCAGTGCTATTTACAATAGCCAAGATTTGGGAGCAGCCCAGTGTCCATCAGTAGATGAGTGGATAAAAAAGCTGTGGTATAGTTGCACAATGATTCCATTGTGTAACTACTCAGACAAAAAAATGAAGGAAACCTTACCCTTTGCAACAGCATAGATGGACCCATACAACAGTCAGAGAAAGACAAATACCATATGACTTCACTTATATGTGGAATCTAATCAACAAAACAAAATATAAACAGACTCATAGGTACGGAGAACAGACTGACAGCTGTCAGAGGGGAGGGGTATGGGAGGCTGGGTGAAATACGTGAAGGGATTAAGCAAAAACAAAAACTCATAGACACAGACAACAACAGTCTGGTGATTAGCAGAGGGAAAGGGGTAGGGGCTGGTAGAAGAGGGTAGAGGGTAAATGGTTATGGAAGGAGACTTAACTCTGGGTGGTGAACACGCAATGCAATATACAGATGAGGTGTTATAGAATTGTACAATTGAAACCTATATAATTTTATTAACCAATGTCACCCCAATAAAAAATTGTTTTTAAAAACATACCAAGACTAAATCACGAAGAAATAGAAAACTGAATTAGACCAATAACTAATATGGATATTAAATTAGTAATCAAAAATCTTCCAACAAAAAAAAAAGCAGCATTGCTTGTAAATTTAGCCAAGAATTTGAAGGAGTAATACCAGTTCTTCTTAAACTTTTCTAAAAGACTGAAGAGGAGAGGCTACTTTCTTTCTTTTTTTAAAAAAATTAATCTTTATTGTATTTTCTCTATTATCATTTAGTCCTTTTTTTTTTTAAGATTTTATTTATTTTTTTATTTTAGAGAGAGGGGAAAGGAAGGAGAAAGAGAGGGAGAGAAACATCAATGTGTGGTTGCCTCCTGTGGGCCCCCCACTGGGAACCTGGCCCTCAACCCAGGCATGTGCCCCGACCAGGAATCGAACCAGCAACCCTTTGCTTTGCAGGCCCATGCTCAGTTCACTGAGCTACACCAGTCAGGGATACCATTTAGTCCTCTTAACCCTTCTCCCCCCCAGCAATCACCACACTGTTGTCCATGTCCATGAGTCCTTTTTCCTTTTTGCTCAATCCCTCCCACTACCTGTCATCCTGCTCTCTATCTATGAGTCTGTCCCCATTTTCCTTGTTAGTCCAGTTAGTTCATTAGATTCACATATGAGTGAAATCATATGGCATTTGTCTTTCTCTGACTGGTTTATTTCACCGATAATGTTTTCCAGAGAGAAGCTACTTTCTAACTCATTCTTTTTTTTTTTTAAGATTTTATTTTAATATTTATTTTTAGAGAGAGGGGAAGGGAGGGTGAAAGAGAGGGAGAGAAACAGCAATGTGTGGTTGCCTCTCACATGGCTCTCATTGGGGACCTGGCCTGCAACCCAGGCATGTGCCCTAACTGGGAATTGAACCGGGACCCTTTGGTTCCCAGCCCACGCTCAATTCACTGAGCTACACCAGCCAGGTCTAACTCATTCTTTGAGGCCAGCATAAGCCTGGTACCAATACCAGACAAAGACACTACAAGACAAGAAAACTACAGATCAATATCTAATTATTCTAGTAGCATAGATTAAGAATAATTTTTAGTACAGTGTATTAACAGATTAAATATTAAACCTTATTTTTAGGAAAACTTAATTTGGAAGATTTTGCCCTAAATACATGTTCTTAATATCTACCAGTGAAAAGAGTGGGTTATCTTTGGGAGTGGTATTATTGTAAATACTATGTAGGGGTAGGAGCAAATGGGGAGGGTGGGCATTCCTTTTTTGAGTTCTGTAGTACCGCATTGTTTGAGTTTTCTTTAAAGCAATGAGTGTATGCTTCTTCTATGAAAATGATAGAAAATATTTTTTAAAAACATGTAATGACATAAAGGTAAACTTTTAAAAATGTCCTCATAATTAAGCTCATTTTGTGCTTTTATTAATTTGGGTTTCAGGCGTGTGTGGATGTCAGAGCCAGTTCAGTGTTTTGGCGGCAGATGGAACTTGCAGAGAGTGTCTCTGGTCATCCCAAGTTGCCAGAATGGTTATCCACACACCCTTCTCATGGAAACCGAGTGGAGCACCTGGATAGACTCATACCTGAGGTGAGCTAACATTGTGGAAGGCAAGACGTCATCTTTACTATATCATTTGTTTTTGATGCTGTTACTTCTTGTGCTTACAAAAAGAGTTCTAGCTTATCAACTATTTTGATCACTATAATTATGGATTATCAGTTTTCAAAAGATTTGACTGAGAAGTAAAATCCTGTTTGTCTCTCAAGTCTTGGGGAATAAATTGCTGTATAGAGTTGACTTTTCTTGGTGGTGAAGTTTTACGCTTTTCAGTTCCATACCTTTTAATTTTATCTGATTTGGTGAAAATCTAAAACTGAACGCATATCTTTTCAACATATTGGTCATAATTGAATTGTTTCTTGGTGATTTTAGCTTTTTGTTAAAAAAAAAACTTCAGTTAATGACTTGTGCAAAACTTTTTGATCAAATGGGTATTCACTCCAATAATGATGCTGGAATTTTTCTTACAAAAAAAATCCCTTGATATCAGTTTGCTTTCTGCTTATTTATAGACTAAAGCATATGTGGCTCTTTTCTGTAGAGTTCATTCGTGAATAAAGCTAAGGCAGCGTTTTCCCAAGTAGTTTTCACTACCTTCTAAAAATTATTTGATTTGTTCACATCATGTAAAATGTTTGTTGTGGTATCCACATCAGCACAAGATGGATGTCAGACGTCTCCAAACCAGGCTACACACGCTTTTCTGTCTCACTTGTATTGTCAGTGTGATGTCAAATTTAGCTTAACAAATACTGAGAACCTGTTGTAAGAAATACTGGTGGTTACAGGGGATACAAAGAGAATTAAGACATGGCTTTTGATATTTTCAGGATGCTAACATATATACAAAATGGTTCTTAATACAACAAGGAATATGATTTATTATAAGAAAAGTAGAAATATAATTGTATGCAATTTGAAGGAATAGCCTGCATCTAGTTTGGGATAAGAAAATACCACAAGATTCATTCATTCATGTGATTAATATTGAAATCTACCGTTCTGTATTCTGTTGCTAGGAACAGAACAGTCTCTGCATTTTTGGAGCTAACATTCATGTTAATGCAAGTAATGAACAAACACATTTATAGTATAGCAAGCAGTGATAAACACGTTGTGGGAAAATAAAGCAGGTGAAAGGTAGTAGAGAGAGATGGGCAGCATAGAAGACATACTGGTCTGTGTTCGTTTGTCAAAGAAGGCCTTACTTAACAGAATCTGGAAAGAAGCAGGGGTCCACGTCCTGTGCATATCTGGAGAGAGAGTCTTCCAGGCTGAGCAAGTAGCAAGTGCATAGGACCTTAAGGGAGAGTATGTTTGGCATGGTCATGGGATAGCAAGGAAGACATTGGGGCTGAGTGAGTAAAGGAGGGTGAGAATGGGTGAGGTGTGGGGGCCAGACCATGGAGGGTCTTCTAAACCATTGTAAGGACTTGACATTCATTCCAAGTGATACGAGAAGCTAGTAAGAGGATTTTGAGCAGAGGAGGGACTTGATCAATTCATCTAACTCACGTGTTTTATAGTGGTCATGCGGGGAGGGTCTCCTGTGTAAAGAGCAGCTGTAGTGAGGCAAGGGTGAAATCAGGGAGACTGTTTAGGAGGCTTTGCAATGAGAGGGAAAGAAGTGGTTGGATTTGGCATATATTTTGAAAGGAATGATGATAGGATTTGATAGTTTGAGCATACTTTGTGCCTTTCATGAGCATTGGGACCAGCCAGACATGGATTCTTAAGAACTGTCCTAAATATCTTTCATTTATACTCTTTAAAAAAAAAAAACACTTATAACATTTTCTTTTTTACAAAAGATTTAATTTAATTTATTTATTTATAGAGAGGGGAAGGGAAGGGGTAAAAGAGGGAGAGAAACATCAGTGTGTGGTAACCTCTCATGTGGCCCCCATTGGGGATCTGGCCTGCAACCCAGGCATGTGCCCTAACTGGGAATTGAACCAGAAACCCTTTGGTTCACAGCCTGTGCTCAATCCACTGAGCTACACCAGCCAGGGCTATATTCTTACTTTAAAGAAAAAAAATGTTGAGAAGAAAACAGTAGTGACATTTACTTGACATACCATGTAGTAACCATTCATTTTAAAAGTGAAATGTAGGACTGGGACAATATGTGTTTCATCAGTAACTGATTTGTACTGAAGATCACTGACTCGAAGAGCCTTCTCAAATGCTACCCAAGACCCAGGGAACTGACATCACCCTAGGAGGCTTAGCCCATCCCCAAAGCTGTAAGAACCACGTGCTTTTTTCTTGGAATTCCTTTCTTTTTATTTTAGTTCATGATATTCTAAAAATGCTTAAATTGGATAATGAGTTTTAGCCAGCTTTCATCTAAATTCCGAGTTGTCATTTCATCATCGAAGATAACTAAATCTTTAGAGAAGTAAAAATGTGCTTTAGAGAAGTCTTTAAAATAATAATGAATTGATTAGTGAACATGAAGAAAAAAGATTGGAGAAATAAGTATGTTATTTGGGCAACAACGATGAAGAAAAACATTGGGAGATATTTTTTTCAAAAAATGAACTACCCTAGTTCAGAAACTTAAATTGAAAACCTTATAAAATTTCTTGTATTTTCTCCCCAAGTGATTAAATTCTATTTGAAAGTAATAAAACTCTACTACAATATTGGGAATAATTCAGTGGTTGAAGTGAAAGTTATAGTTAGTATAAGAGTATATTGTTAATTAGAACACATAGTCATAATTCAGAGATTGGAATTCCCTACTATCATTTCTAATTTCTATAATGAAAGAAAGCAAATCCTCAGGCAGCATGTAGAATTGTGTGAACCTGTTTAGTACTAAAGAGTACGCTTTTTGTTTGCTTTTATTTAACATGTTTTCCTACTTAAGTTAGTGCAATATATTCTGCCTAATATTCCGACTCTTTGACATTCTGACAACATGCCTGAAGTGAGGCACATCTCAAAGGTAGTTGATGATGCAGCACCGGAGCACAGAAATCTCGGCCAGGGGTGAGGACTGCAGAGTCACCCCTGAAAAGGTGATGGTTGATCAGTCCATTTAGGAAGGAAGCAGATGAAAAGATCCGGATACTCAGCAGTATTAGGTGGTTTTCACATTTGATTGGTAGAAGGAAGACAGAGCCTGCAGTAGATCAGATTTCCCAGAGGAGAAAAGATCAAGAAGATCAGGAAAGTAAAGTTCTTTGGTTCCATGAGGACACAAATGTTGGTAATTTTGATTTTTTAGTAAAATGTAACTTACTGTTAATTGAATATTTTTATTTCTTATTTATATCTTATCAGAGAAATATATTATTTTTACTATAGCATTTTTACTATATCAACATTTAGAACATAAGATGTTTTAAAACTATATTCATTTAACAAATACTTATTAGTCAGCAATTATGTGCTAGATTGTAGGTATCGGAGGTACCGTGAACAACATATCTACAAAGGACCCTGCCCTTATGAAGCTTATTTTGCAATAAAGAGAGGTAGACAATAAATAGAATAAATTACTGCCCTGGCTACATGGCTCAGTTGGTTGGAGCATCCTTCTGTGCACTGAAAGGTTGCCAGTTTAATTCCTGGTTGGGGCATATCCCTGGGTTGTGAGTTCAATCCCTGGTTGGGTGCCTATGGGAGGCAACCAATCGATGTTTCTTTCTCTCTCTCTCTCTCTCTCTCACTCTCTCTCCCTCCCTCCCAGCCCCCGTCCCTCCCCTCTCTCTAAAATCAATGGAAACATGTCCTCAGGTGAGGATAAAAAAATAGACTAAATTAGTAATATATAGAATAAATCACCGATATACTATTATCTATTAGTTAGTAATAGCATTAGGGAGGAAGACAAAGGAGGAAGAACAGTGTATTAGTCAGCTTGGGCTGCCATGACAAAATACTGTAGTCTGGGTAGGTTAGCAACAGGAATTCATTTCTTCAGCGTTCTGAAGGCTGGAAATCCTATAATAAGGTTCTGATTCATTTAATTTCTGGTGAGGTCTCTTTTTCTGGCTTGCAGATGGCTGGCTCCTGGCTATGTCCTCACATGGTAGACAGAGTGAGTACACTGTCGTCTCTTCCTCTTCTTATGAGGGCAGTAATCCCATCGTGAGGGCCCCACCCCCATCACCTCATTTAAACCTAATCATCCCCAAAGGCTGTGTCTCCAAATACATGGGGGTTAGGGTTTTCATGTATGAATCTGTAGGGGAAACAATTCAGTCCATAGCAAGTATGTAATATGTGAGCAGAGATGGTAGAAGTACTGGAATAGCTATTTTAAAAGGGTTGTGATCAGAAAACCTTTTACTGAGAAGATGGTATTTGAACAAAGATTTGAAATAAGTGAAAGAGTTTTTCCCTGGGGGTTGTGGGAGGGGTGGGGGATGGATGGAATGGGGAGTAGGGTGGGAGGTAGAGCCTTCCAGGCCCAGGAGATAGTAAGTACAAGGCTCTGAGGCAGGAGTGAGCCGGGTATAGTTGAGGAGCAGCAAGGAAGCCAATGCGGCAGGAATGGAGTGAGCAAGGGAAAGTGGTGGGTGCGGGCCTTGTGCCCCTCTGTGAAGACTTCGGCTTTTGCTCAGAGAGAGGACACCAGTGGCGGGCTTTCAGCAGAGGACTAGAGGGGTAACAGGATCTGACTTACGAAGGGTGTGATCCACACCTCCTACAAAGTATTAATAGTACAGTCATGGAATTTTGGAGTGCCGGTATTTTAGTACAGTATATTGTTTAGAAAATAGACTAATTCCTTATCTTGTTTTGTTTTTAGATCAAGAAAATGCCCCCAAAGTAGAAAACCATATATTCTTGCTATGTTTTTAATGTGAATTCTGAGATAAATCATGTGTAAATGCCTAGTTAAATATAATCCTATGATCCCTTAGTATTTAAAAGTGATAACTATAGGGTTGTAGTAATGATATTATTTGTAGTTCATAAGATGATATCTTAACAATTTTGTTTACTTGAAATAATCAGTTAAATTTAGGAAACATATCCCACATATTTTGGTTACCATAACAACTTGAGTGAAAAATTGAAGAACAGATGTTGTATCAACCTGTTGATGTTTAATAGTATGACAGTTTTACAATTATAGTTATACTGTTCAGAATTTAAATTTGTGTATCACATCAGTTGTCCTTGGAAGAGATACATTTTTTTAACTTTCTTTCTATAAGGATTGTTATAAAATATGAATAGATGTGAATAAGGGAAATTGTATGGTAGCCCAGGGTAAAAATTTAGTTGAGAATTTTATTTTGCACCTGAAGGCATTTAGACCGATTTTTAATTTTCTGCTTCTCTCACCAGCTCTCTGCCATCTTTTCCTTGGTGTGGGGGGAGGAGATGGGGAGTGACCAAATATACAGGAAAAACATCTCATTTGGACTTAGTTGTTGGGGGTTAGTGGTTATAATCATAATTTTGAATAGAATTTATTTTTTAATGTTAGAACTCTCAGTGTCTGCTTTATTTGTAAACGGATTTTTAAATCTTGATGTTCAAATTGACTACATTCAGTTTTTGCCTCTCAGAATCATTCAGTGGCAGTCCATAAATACACTCATTTTATTCTCATTTGTTTTGAATTCTTTAAACTTTCAGGAAGCCGGGGTTTGAATTCACATGTAAACCATTCCTATGCATTTGTAATTGGACAGTGTAAATACATAAATCATTAATATTCATCCCGTAAGTGGAAAATAGGAGAGTGTTTAACATTGAAGTGAAATGTCGTTGTTGGCCAGTGTACACAAACACATACTGTTTACCTTCCAGAGTTTCATTTTGCCCGACACGGAGAGTGTTGAGGAAAAGGCAAATATCACAGCAGCTACTGTAATTGAATCGGCCTCTGAATCATAGAAAGCCAGGAAGTCTGACAGTAACATTGTCTAAAACCTTAAAAAATATTATGGTATGTGGCCCGGCTGGTGTAGCTCAGTGGATTGAGCACGGGCTGGGAACCAGAGGGTCCTGGTTCGATTCCCGGTCGGGGCACATGCCTGGGTTGCGGGCCAGGTCCCCAATGAGGGCCATGGGAGAGGCAACCACACATTGTTCTTTCTCCCTCCCTTCACTCTCTGAAAATGAATAAATAAAATCTTTAAAAAAAAATATTATGGTATGTGAGATGTGTATCTAGTTGAGGCTGAAATGAATGGACTATTAGAAAAAGAAATTTTAAGGACTCTTAGGGGGAAAGGAAAAAAATGTTATTTCCGGGAAACTATATTTCAAAAATGGAGGTGATTTTTGTTTTCCCCCTTGAAATATCTTGGTTCCTATTTTCATAGGAAGCTTTTAATCTGATCATGAAACTTCTCTGGCACTGTTTTTTTCCTCTTTTTATACTTAGTTATTATAGTTTAGTTCATATAAATAAGTAATTACAGTTTTACTTGATGTGCAGTGCCTAGAAGAGTCCTGACGTGTACCAGCGGTGTTTTGCTAGATACTTTAGTTGTTCCTGGGAATAAATGTAGCCATTTCTTAACACATCGTTCTTACATGCTGGGAGTGGTTGGTTATACACTTTTATTTGAAAATTTTTTCCTTATTATTTTATCATTTCAGAGGACAATTGACCTGTGTCAAGGTGTACTTAATTTTAATTTTTTATATTTGTTTAAAATTTCTAGTTATTTATATTTAATTATTTTAGGCCACTTCAAAAAATTAGTCAGACTTCAATTACCATTGCAATTTTTGAAAGGAAAGAAGTGAATAAAGAAAAAAAAACCCTTAAAGGTAAACTCATGACTTATACGAACATAAAATGAACCATATCTGAGATTTTATAACTTGTTAGCAGTGAGGCAGCTAGTGCATGTTACCACTAGCTCAAAGGAAGCCTCAGCAACCACAGGCGTTTAGGCAGTAAGGAATGCTAAAACGAGTTTATAAATCGGTGCAAAACTGATCCACTTGTAAGGCAATAATCAATTGCATTCCACCAGGCATAGTTCATTTTCATTTCCATGGACAAATATTCGCATTGTTAATCAGTTTTCTGCAACTTCCTGAGTTGTAAAATAGCCCTAAGACCACGAAAAGCAGCGATAACACCCAAGGGTGCACTTGACAGGACCTCCAATTGTCTTTTTTGCCCACATCGAAGTTTTTCCACAGTTTTCTCTGTTTTTATTTTGTTGTCATTTATTTGCCTTTCAAGTAAAGATACCAAATCAAATCGTCCTATTAGAATAATATATACACAGAAGTTTTTGTTTTGTTATTTTTAAGCAATCACATAGGCATTATCCTTATTGTATTTCTTTTTTTCTCTTATAGTGTTAACCTACTAGTCTCATTAATTTCTATTAAATCTGTTTCTAATGAGTTTTAGGATTGAGGTTATTGACGTTAAAATCTTAGGCTTTTTAAAAAGTATAAGCTTGCATTCAGAAATTAAGGGAAAGAGCTGGAAATGAGGTATAAAGGGACTGGTTTTATTTTTCAAGAGAAACATTTAAATCTCTCATGAGCCATTTAGAACTAAAGATATAGATGAAAAATCAAGGATGAAGTCACAGAAATACAAAAATGACAGAGAAGAGAGGACAGAGAGGAAAAAGGGTTTTTTCTTTTAAGAAAAGTTGTTTTAGTTTTACTTTTTATTATTTTTTAAAAACACATGTAAAGGTAGAGAAATTTGAATAATTTAACCAACCCTATTTTTTCATCATAATCAGTAGTATCAACCTTTTTGTACACTTGCTTCTTCTGTCCCTTCTCTGACTTTTTTTATCCAGAAGTATTTTATTGCAAATTCCAGACATGAGGGCCTTCCCTCGTAATTAGTTCAATATGCATTTTAGAAAGTATCATTTTCTTCCACTATCATATCTAAGAAAATCAATAGGATTTTCTTAGTAAAATTAAATATTCTATCCATATTCAAGTTTCTGTCTCTAAATACAGCTTTATAATTGCTTTGTTCAAGTTATGATCCATACATCACATTTGGTTGCTGTTTCCTTTACGGCTCTGACTTTAGAACAGTGCTCCCACCCCTGTTGAGTTTGCTTCTCAACACGCCATTGACTTGTTGAATAAATCTAGTCCCACATCCTAGATTTACCTGATTGCTTCTTTGTGGTATGCTCTAACTTGTTTCTCTGTAAGTAGAAGTTAAATTTCGGCAAGACTATTTTAGAAGTGGTGCAGCTGTGCTTCATGTTGCTTCGCATCAGGAATCTCTTACTCCAGCTGCTCCACATTGAGTGAGACCACATGCAGTCCATCGGTTTGGATGGGGATAGCCTAACTTACCTTCCCTATGGAAGTTTCATTTCCCCTCATGGCCGGCAAGTGACTGTGGGGTGATGATTTAGCACTCTGCAAATACCCAGTTCTTCAGCAGCCTGAGCATTTTTTTTTTCAATTAAGGAACTGTCATCCTCTTCTGTCTCAAAAGGTTAACCTGAATATATCTCCTATATAGAACAATGAAGAAGGAACTCACACCATCCAAACTAACTGTAATGGAATAAAAGATGTTGTACCCAATTTTTACCCTATTCAAGAGGCTATTTGAGAGGTAGGTAAGAGAGATTAAAAAAAAAATGATGAGTGCATAAGATTGGAAAAGAAACATTATCACTGGCCTAACTAAATACAACAATAACAACAGAAAAGCAAAGCCTCAGAAATACCCATTTCCTCCAGTAAGATAAGCTTCAAAGACAAGAAAAATCTACAAAACAAAAACAAATAAATCTCTCGTGTAATTTGAAAGCTTGACTCCCATTGGAGAGGCCAGCCTAGGTCATGGGAATTACAGAAGCATTGCCACCTGAAGCTCGCGTGATAAGGCTGATTTAATTACAGTGAAAGTGATGAGAAAGAAAGAATGACTTTAGAAATATAAGTGATTTGTAGAAATATAAGCTACATTCATTTCAGAAAATTGCTAAATTTAACTTGTGAATACAGCAGAGAAGCTGTAAAACTTTCCGTGGAGGCTGTATTAATGCTGGGGGTAGAGGAACATGGCACAGCCGGATTACAACACTGAAAGCTAAAAAAAAAAGTTAAAAAAATGGAAGACTATTGAAAAGACACAAGGAAATCCAAGGTGCATATTAACAGTGGTAAAGACTAGTACATTCATTCAACATCTTCATGTCTGTGGGTTCTGCCACATTTTTGTTTAGATAGTATTTCTCAAGATGGGTTTTTAGAAGAATCCCAGAGCATCATGAATGAGAAGCCCTGAAATTGATGATGCCTACATATTTCTATTCGTCAAGTATTTAATATTCATTGCAAAGATAGGCTCTTGGAGGATGCCACGGTGTAAAGAGAATATTTAAAGGCATATAAGAGTAAGAATGACTTTGGAAAAGTGTAAGAGTTTAGGGGGAAAGAAACAACAAAACAAATAAAAAGCAATGGAACCAGTGCAGTTCAATATGGTATTCAGCCAAACCAACCTTCTTTCTTGTAAGATGGCAGGTCCTCCAGTGAAACGCGCAGACAGTGTCAGGGCGGTGCTCAGCAGCAGCGCTCTTTCCGCAGTTCAGTGGCCACTGAGAATTAGGCCAAGTACATAGTTTGTTTATGTGTGATTGTGATTATAGCTTGCATCCAGCCGTTCTTAGAAAACCAAAGGTCAAGTAAGGAATTAACAAAGAATTGAATGACTAGTACAAAAATATTTAGCTGACATAGAAACTAGGAAAAAGGTGTGTATTTTCTGTTCAAATGCTCACATACCTTTCATAAAAATACTGGTCATACAACTTGGACAAAAACATGTATAACTAATGTTATGGTTCATGTTGTCAGGATATAGTATATTAAAATTAATATAACAAAAATTAAAAGATGGGTATCCAGGTGAAAATTAAAATAAAATTGTGTGTATTTAAGATGAGAGAGAAATCCATAAACAATAAGAGCATGCCTTAAAGTCAAGAAATTTTGTAATATGTAGTTATATTTTTATGGGTTACTGTGAAACCTGTATGTAAAGAAAATTAAATGTCTCTATTAGTAAGAAAGAAAAAGAGAAAAGAAATAGAGAATTGTAATATGCCCAGACAGGGAGACTACAGTTAATAAAACTAAGCAAAAATAAGCAAAATTACAGTAGTTGATTCTTTAGGAAAGTAAGTCCAAGTAAAAAATATTGGATCAGTTAGTTAGAGAATAAAACATAACTAGGATCAGGAGTAGAGCTGCAATAATTACGTACAGGAAAACCAAAATATTTGGGAGAATGTTATTTTTAGATAGATGATGTTAATTAATCGCCAAGGTCAAAATCAGAAGTAATTAAATTGTGTGCATGTGTATGAGCACTGCCCAAGTGGATGCAGCTAGAAGTAGAAATTATAACTAGAATGAACCTCCTCAAATTAAGTTTTGAAGGAAGAAGTAAGGTGTAATTAAATCAAATAAATAAAAACACTGTATTAGAAACACAAAGAGTTATAATGAATTACAAAAGAAAAGTGCAAAAAATAGAAAAAGCTTAAAAAACAAAAGATAAGTGCACTTAGCATAGATGGGGATTTACTTTGGAAAATTTTTTCAAAAGTTCAAAGAATAGTTATTCAGTGAATAATTCTAGCTTCAAAATATAGAAAAGAAACATTGTTAATTATTTGATTCATTTTATGAGCATGAAAGATTTTATTTTGGTAACTTGGTAAGAGCAACATGTTTAAATGAATTTATGGACTGGGGACATTAACCAGCAAACAGTACGAGAAGGGACCCCCAAAAAACAACCACCCAGAATTATCTTCCGGAGGGCAGCCCCTTGTAGTACAGGCTTCCCTGCTCGGTGAGTGTTCTACATCTGCATCATTGTAGTAGCTCGCTGGTAGTGTTGTGAGAGGCTGCCTTTGGCCTCAGTGAATTTTTTTTTGAAGACTCTTTTAATGCATTTACCCACTTCATGATGGTCGATTTGCTAGTGCACCTGCCCACAGCATGCTGAGTGTTCTACAGTTTTTGACCAAAACTTGGCATGACCCCATCATGCACCACCCTTCCTTTTCACCTGATCTTGCCCCTGAGTGTTTACCCCATGGAAAAAGTCCTCAGAGGCAAACATTTTGCTGATGTGGAAGAGGTGTAACAAAAAAATGACAGAAGCTCTAAACAACATCAAAATCAACGAGTTCAAAAACAGTTTTGAGCAGTGGAAAAAACGTCTTGATGGGTGTATTGCATGAAATGGAGAGTGCTTTGAGGGTGACTAAAGTTTAAACATGAAAGTATAAATACAATTTTTTATAAATAAGTTCTGGGGTTTTTTGGGTCCCCCCTCGTATGATACTACTTAATAATTATTTACTATAAGCAAGTAAATTATCCTCAGATGCATGGGTAGCAGAGAAAAAAAAAGTACTCTGTTATGGAAAAAATTTAGGACTTATCTTTGACTCTTTTCTTTTTCTACTCACTAGAAAATCTTGTCAACTGACTTCTAGGAATCTGTTCCCTTTTCCATCAACACTGCTACTGGTCTAGTAAAAAACAGTTATCTCTCCCTTAGATTACTACCTACAGTAACCTCCTATTTTAATCTTCCTGCTCCATTTTACACTTCAACCCCTAACAATTTATTTTCTTTTTTAAGGGGTTCACAATATCCATAAAAAAAGGGATAATTTGAACAACAAAAGGAATAGCAACAGTAATAAATAGAAACCCATCAAACTCAAATAGAAAAAATTCATGAGTTCATAATTATATATAGGATCTGGCACAAATAATGCCCCTATTTTATTACAAAATCTTTTATTACAAAATCATAAGCATGTAATTCTGTAACATAACAATATCATGCTCAAGCACAGCATATGACATTTTAGGTGAAATGTTCAAATTAAAACCATAAATGATTACCCGCATATTACCACCCTACTCGAGCAGGCCTTACTTCTGCTGGGCCTGGTATTTTTAAACAAACTCATTGGTCACCATTGGATATTGCTAGGACACCAACTAATTTTTTTTCTTTTGAATTCATTGGGGTGACAATAGTTAACAAAATAATATAGGATTCAGGTACACAACTACACACACGATCTGTACACTCTATTATTGTGTGTTCACCCCAAGTCACGTCTCTGTCCATCACCGTTTATCCTCCCTGGCCCTCCTCCACCCCGCCTCCAGCAACCTAGCCCAGGGATTTTCAACTTTCTGCGTCTCATGGCACACCGAAACTAATTACTAAAATTCTGTGGCACATCAAAAATATATTTTTTGCCAATCTGACAAAAACATAGATATAATTTTGATTCATTCATACCAAGCAGTTGTTACCTTTTTTTTTTTTAATTGAACCGTCTAAAGGAAAAGAGGTCAGTGCCGCAGACTAACTAGTCAGGTATTGCCTATTTTAAAAATCCCTGCAGTGCACTGGTTGAAAATTGCTGCCCTAGCCAGATAATTTGTTTTTCAGACAGTCTTTTTAATGTAATTTTCATTTTTAAAAACTTTCAGTGGCTTCTCATCTACTTTAGAATAAAAATTCAAACTCTTTAAATCCTATAATTTGGCCGCTGCCTACTTGTCCAGCTTTTTCACGTGTCACTCTTCCCAAGGTTTCCTTTGATTCCAGCTGTTCACCTCCAGCTCCTTTCCTCCTTACAGCCCCTCTGCTTGCTGATTGCTCTGCCTGGAACAGCTGCCCTGCACTCTTGACGCAAATGTCGCCTCCCTTTGGAGGCGTTCTCTGATCCCCAACCTCGGATGGCCTCTCTGCCATGCCGTTACAATCTAATACAGAGCACTGTTTCATTTCTTCATCTACTTTACTAAAATTATCTTCTTGTTTCTTGTCTGTCTCTTTCCCAAGACAGTAATCTGTTTACTGCTGAATCCTTAGTGCCTGTGATAGTTTCTGAGATGCTTAGAGAATATTTGTTAAATGATAACAAATGATGTGTAACCACAGGAAAGATAAGTAATGTAATACTGGGTTAAAAGTAGAAAATTGGGCATTGCAGTTGAATAGCAGTTCTGCTTCCTCATAGGAATTTAGGAAACTTAGAAATTTAGCATGTAGCAAATTAATAGTTGTAATGGGAAAGGATCCTCTTAGGAACTGCTGTAAAAATAGTAGTCTAAGGAGCCTTGGGTTTTAATTCCGACACAGCCACCCAACTCTGAGGAAGTTACCCACCCTGACCTTCATTTTGCATCACCTGTCAAACTGAGATAACAGTATCTCCTGGGCGTTTTATCTATATACTCGTGCATTTGTGATGGCAAGACACTTTCCTTCCCTCTTCCGCTTATAAGACACTTTAATGACAAATATTCTACAACAAGACTAACATTTCAAAAGTGGTTCGTATGGTAACACCAGTTTAGATCATGTTTGTAAAATATCTGGCACAGTGCGAGGCACATCCAGAGTGAACAGTGAATGTCAGTTCCTCTCACTCTAGTTGGAAGCTTTAGGCTGGCTAATTCCGTGTTTAATTCTGAGCCCTCCTTGGGATTCATAGAACTGCATATTCTTGTTCTTGGAGTGCATCCCTGCTTCTCCTAGACCATAAACTCTTACAGTGATTTCCCTGTGACATTTGTCATAATGATTTATTCATAACTTGTGTTCTACAAATGTTTGTTTAAAATTCAGCAGGTACTTAAGTGCCTATTGTGTTCAGCATATGAAGTTAAATGCAGAAAATGAAGTAAAGGAAATGGAAAGGCATATTCTAGCTATACAGTGGGAAGATGTCGCTTACTTTTAAAGAGATGAAGGTATATTTAATATGATAGATTTGCATTTATGAAAATAAAAGATGTTGATACCCTGAAATGTAATAAAATAAATATGGAAAGGAATGTCATAAAGCAGAAAAATATTTTACCAACATGTCTGATAAAATTCTCCTAAGCAAAATTGATGAAGATTTGATAGGTACATTTGTTCTGTAACAGGATTCTGCTTGATAGATAGTTGGAGGACAGAAATAGTTTACACATGAAGAAATATTAATAGAAAGCCTTTATGAAGAATGTGTAGTTTTTCTAGTAATTAATATAGCTAAAACATCTCCCAAGTACATTTATTCCGTAATAGACTTTACTCAAAAAATGTATAATGTAGAACAAACCCCCCCAAAACATTAGTACAAAAGTATGTACTAAACGTTTAAAAACAAATGCATTAAAAACAAAAACAATAAAAGCAGGTTCTAATCCCTTTTTTCTAAGCCCTTTCACTTCCATGGTAGCTTTTTTAAATAGATTTTATTTTTAAGAGCAATGTTGGTGTCACAGCAAAATTCATCGGATGGTACAGAGGTTTTCCACATCCCCCTGTCTCCGTGTAGGCTTGTCTCCCCTATTCCGAAAGTTCTGCACCAGAGCAGGGCATCTGTTACAGTCGATGGACCTGCACTGGCCTCATTACTGCCCAGCGTTCATAGTTCCTGTTAGGGTTTACTCCTAGCGTTATAGATTCTGTGGGTTTGGACAAATGTATGATAGCACATATTTACCATTATAGTATCCTATAGAGTAGTTTCATTGCCCTGAGCACACTCTGCTCTGCCTGTTCATCCCTCTGTCCCGCATAACCCCTGGCAATCAGTGATTTTCTTTTACTGTCTCTTTAGTTTCAACTTTTCCAGAATGTCATGTAGTTGGAATTATACATATGTAGCCTCCCAAGACTTGCTTTTTTCTTTTTTTTTTCACTTAAGGTTTCTCCTTGTCTTTTCATGGCTTGATAGTTCATTTCTTCTTAGTGCTGAATAATATTCCATTGTTCAGATGCAACACAAATTATCCATTCACCTACTGAAGGATGGCTCGGTTGCTTCCAAGTTTTGGCAATTTTGAATAAAGCTGCTATAAACATTTGCTAAGCTGCTTTTTGTTCCCTGCCAGGCACTTAACCTCTCTGGAGCTTAATTTCCTCATTTGTAAATTTAGCTGATGAGTGCTAAGGATTCTGAGGTTTGAAATTATGTGGTTATATAGGTGAAAATCATGAAATACTGTTTTATAAATGATGAATAATGCTGGTATGCTTGTATGTTGATTACATTGTAAATTGGTAAAGCGTTTTTGGTAAAAAGCGGTTTGGTACTATATAACAAAAATTATAATCTGTTCTTAGGCTTTCATCAGATCACTGAGTCTATTTGGGGGGTGTACTTCAAATACATCCAAAAAGGGATTAAAAATAACATTTTTTATTTAAATAAAGATTTTCGTAAGGCAACTTGTAAAAGCCAGTCAAAACTGTAAAAACAATTCAGGTGCCCGGTTCTGGGGAAATGTGGAGTAACGTGCAGCAGGGCTGGGATCGCCACACTTCTGACTAGCGTGTCCCTAGCCCTGGACTCGTTTTGGTGCTCTGAATATTTGTTGACTGTGACATGTTGAAGAGAGAACTTAAGGGAAAAAGAGGAGCTTTGCTGAATATAAAAGATTATAGGCAATGGCATTCGTTCTTTCCTTTGCGGCTTTGCATCTCACATCACTAAGTGTCACTGTGCCAGCTACTACCTGCTGGACGCCGCTCTTGTCCCTGTTACGGATTCCAGTGAAGACCCCAGGCATGTGATGTGACAGCCGTGACAGATCAGCTTCTCACCTGGAAAACATATCAGTGCGGTTATGAAGGAGTTAAGAGGAGGCTGTGTATCCCAGCTCTGCTAGGACAGTCTCAGTTTATGCCTGATGACTCAGTGTAAGTCTTAGTAGTGTGTCATTTCACTCTCAAAGATATGCTGGTCTGGACAGTAGGTCACCGTAGCTGAGGGCCTGACTTCCTTCTTTAGTGTTATAGTTGGGAAACGTTTTCTTGTTTTTTCAGTTCAATTTACTTTAAGGAACATTCACTTAACACACTCAATAGATACAAGATGTGAAATACAAGACGAAGCCCTGTCACCAAAGAATTTCACTTCAATGCCTTTTCCTCTTTAGTTTATTTTGGTAGCTCAGAGCCTCATTCAGAGTCAGAAGTGCTCCTAGACTCAAGTTCCTGCCCGTGCTTCATCCATTTAGAAAGCCCTTTTCTGGCTTGCTTCTGGCTGCATGCTCCCCTGTCCTGTGGAACTCCAGGGCATTTGCCCATCTGAGAATCTGTGCCCCCACTGCATGGCACTCTGGGTCTTTAGGAAATTGGAATTCCTGGCCCAAACACTTCTGAGCCTGCTTCCAGGGCCTGTGTGGATCTCTTCCCTGGGACACGCGCACGCGCGCACACACACGGCCCCCCACACAGAGCAGGTAAGCGGGGAGAAGGGTATGGCAGGAGCTGGGGGAGGCTACCCCCAACCTTAGATGTTCCAAAATTCAAGAATTCTAGTTTTGGTACCTGGCCCTTAGGGTCACTTTGAATGTGTGGGAGTACAGAACATATTTTATGTAGTAATTAATTAGCTTGACTTACAGCTTTTAGATGTAAACAAATGGTCTCTGAGCCTCTATTTGGATTCTTGCCATGGACTCTACAATTATCTGAGGCAGGCCTACTCAGAGTAAAACCTAACATCTTTATTTACCATATCCTAAGAGGTCGTACATAATCTGCCTTACCCCCTAGTCTGCATTCTGCCCCCGCTCTACGAGCTTCTTCACAGTCCCAGAACACCCAGGCACACCCCCATGTCCTGTCTCCGGACTCGCTGCTACTTCCTGATATGCTTCTGTTCTGGGTGCCCGCCTGCCTCTTTCCCCGTGTCCTCAGGTCTTTTCCTCCTGTTCCCCAAAGTCACTATTTCATCAGTGAGACTTTGCCTGGGCAGGCTTCCTAAGACTGTGTTACTCCCCCAAACACTAACTGTCCCCTGCCCTGCTCTGTTTACTTCCCTTAACACGCAGCTATCAAAAAGTTAGAGGTAGTAAAAACGAAACCTTTTTCCCCCAAATATGTTTCTTTTAAAACCTTTTAGATATTAAGAGTGTTTTTCCTAAAAAAATTTTTTGTTAAGTTTTTATATCTTAAAGTCATTCATGTACCCACTGTAAAGAATCACATAGTTCTCTAGGGCAGGCTAGTTACTTAAAGCAGTAGGCCCCCACCCTGCCCTCAATTTTAAAGGGAACCACTTTCAACTCCTTTATATGATTCTTTTGATATTTCCCATCATTCTACATAACATACTTATGTTGCTTCTTTATAACTTCTCAGTTTTAGGCATTATCTACTTACTTTCCCCCAAAGAGGAGGAGAATTAAGCTCCCCTTACCACTGTCATGCCCTGTGTGTGCACACACCCGTGTGCGGCTCTCCCTCTTTCCAGTATGCTTAAATGGTGATTTTGGTTAGATCAAGATTTAATGTTCTAAAAACTGTAAGCACAAGTCACAGCTGAGCTATGTAATGTACTGCGATTAGTTTTCTTTTCCTTGCGGCATTTTCTTTTTCTTGGAGTTAAAAATTGTCATGGTTTTGATTTGCTTACGTTATTTGCTTTTCTAGGTTATTAGCCTCAGTTCCACTACAGACGGTCCCAGTTATGTATATCTTCTTTCAGTATGTTCAGACATCTGTTTTCTATTTTTTTCTTTTCTAATCTGAACCATTTTTCTCAGGACTGGCTTGAGTTGGACTGAAATCAAAGAGGTTTTGTTTACTTCCAGTGGAACATTGGGCAGTTGTTGCAGATACGGTTGTTTTTTCCAAATATATTATTATGTAAACAAATTTGAAAATGTAACTATTTACCATGAATTTGTCTATGGTTCTCTTTTATGTGTTATAATTAAGATGTATTTTATTAAAAATATAGAATGTATTCTTATATTATTTTGCATAGAGCATATTAAGAATTATTTGAATACATATATTCGTTTTGTATTCTTTTTTGTATTCTGTTGTGTTCTTTCTTTATAGGCTCTCAAAATTAGAGAGATCTGTAATTGCCCACCACTTTCTGGACCAGACCCTCGATTAGTGTTCAAACTCACCGTGAAGCATTTTCTTGAAGACTCAGAGAATGAGGACCCAAATAGCACTGTTAAGAAACAGAAAGTGGATACGCTTCCCGTTCAAAAACAGAAGCAAATACCGTTAACATAAATAGCCGAGACGAGAACTGGCAATTGAATTGAAATATATGAGATACCGGATATATGAAGAATACAGCAGTGCTTATTATTTTTGTTACTTTTTAAAAAAATGTTTGAAATGAAAAAAATTGATATTCACAGTCAAATCATGTATATTACAGGATACTACCTAAATTCTTCTAGGTATTTTTCATGAAATATTGATGTATTCTAATCTATTTTAAAATATCTTCAATGAGGAAAATGTCACAGAATAAATTTATATTACACATTTAACCCTGTTTCACACCTGCTTTTGATTTGGAAGGCAGACCGCTAGTGGATGAGAAAGCAGAATATGTAGCAATCATTACTGTAGAGAGGGTTTTAGCTGAGCCTAAACTGGGTTTCAGACCTTGAGCGATTATGATGAACTGCGAAGTTGACAATCTAAGGCACCTGTTTATAGAAATTGGTTTGCATTGGGATGGATCATGTGGAACAGGGGACCTGGTGAGGGAGAATTTCCTGATCCTCACTGTGGACGATGATGGAAAATGGCTGTAGAAAGAAGCTGAGGAAGCTGCTTTCATAGGGGAGCACAAGTACTTCTGTCTGTGGTCCAAGTGACAAAGTGAGGAGCGCAAGGGGAGAGGGGGCATTTCCCTGTAGAAACAGTGTGCTTCTGGTGCCCTGAAGTCTTTTCCTAATACTTTAAAATTGTTACTCTATTATGGTTGTCCCAATTTTCCCCCCTTTGTCCTCCTCCACCTAGCCCACCGCCGCTCCCACAGTCAGTCCCACACTGTTGTCCATGTCCGTGCTTCATTCATACATGTTCTTTGACTAGTCCCTTCCCCTTCTTTCCAGCATTATTGCCCTCCTCTCCCCTCGGGCCACTGTCAATCTGTTTTATGTTTCCATGTCTCTGTTTCTGTTTTGCTCGTTAGTTTATTTCGTTCATTAAATTCCTCTTATAAGTGAGATCGTATGGTATTTGTCTTTCACCACCTGGCTTATTTCACTTAGCATAATATTCTCCATTTTCATCCATGCTATTGCAAAAGGTAGGAGTGTCTTCTTTCTTTCTGCTTTGTAGTATTCCATTGTGTAAATGTACCACAGTTTTTTTATCCACTCATATACTGATGGCTACTTACGCTATTTATAGTACTTGGCTGGAAAATAGCACTGCTGTGAACATTGAGGTACATAAGTTCTTTTGAATAGGTGTTTTGGGATTCTTAGGGTATATTCCCAGCAGTGGAATCACTTGATCAAAAGGCAGTTCTAGTTTTAGTTTTTTTGAGGGAATTCCATACTGTTTTACACAGTGGCTGTACCAGTTTGCATTCCCACCAATAGTGCACTAGGGTTCCCTTTTCTCCACATCCTCACCAGCACTTGTTTGTTGATTTATTAATGATGGCTATTCTGATAGGTGTGAGGTGCTATCTCATTATGATTTTAATTTGTACCTCTTTGATGGCTAGTGATGTTGAACATCTTTTCATATGTCTCTGGACCCTCTGTATGTCCTCCTAGGAGAAATGTCTATTCAGGTCCTTTGACCATTTTTTAATTGGATTTTGTCTTCCTGGTGTTGAATTGTATGAGTTCTTTATATATTTTGGAGATTAAACCCTTGTTCCATGTGTCATTGGCAAATATATTCTCCCATACGGTTGGTTTCCTTTTCATTTTGATTATGGTTCTTAGCCATACAGGAGCTTTTTAATTTGATGTAGTCAGTCCCATTTGGGTTTTTTCCCCTTTATTTCCCTTGCTCTAGGAGATATATTGACAAAAATATTGCTATGTGGGATATTTGAAATTTTACTGCCTATGATTTCCACTAGGACTTTTATGGTATCATGATTTATATTTAAGCCTTGTATCAATTTTGAGTTTATTTTGGTGTATGGCGTAAGTTGGTGGTCCAGTTTTATTTTTTTTGCATGTACCAGTCCAGTTCTCCCAACACCATTTATTGGAGACTATTTTCATTCCACTGTGTGTTCATGCCCCCTTTCTCAAATATTAATTGACCATAGAGAAGTGGGTTTATTTCTGGGCTCTCTATTCTGTTCCATTGATCTATGTGTCTGTTCTTATGCCAGTAACAGGCTGTTTTGATTACAGTGACCTTGTAATATAGTTTGATGTCAGGTATTGTGATTCCTCCAACTTTATTCTTCTTTCTAAAGATTGCTGAGGCTATTTGGGGTCTTTTTTTGGTTCCATATAAATTTTTGGAGTATTTGTTCTAGATCAGTGAAACATGCCATTGGTATTTTTATAGGGATTGCATTGAATCTATAGATTGCTTTGGGTAGTATGGGACATTTTAATGATATTAATTCTTCCAATCCATGAACATGGTATATGCTTCCATTTATTTGTATCTTCCTCAGTTTCTTTCTTCAGTGTTCTATAGTTTTCTGAGTACAGGTGTTTTACCTTCTTGGCTAAATTTATTCCTAGGTACTTTATTTTTCTTGTTGCTATAGTAAATGGGATCGCACCCCCCCCCCCCAGGTTTCTCTCTCTGATAGTTCATTGTTGGTGTACAAAAATGCTATTGATTTCTGAGTATTGACTTTGTATTCTGCTATTTTACCAAGTTCGCTTATTAGGTCAAGTAGTGTTTTGTTGGAGATTATAGGGTTTTCTATGTACACTATCATGTCATCTGCAAATAATGACTGTTTTACTTCCTCCTTCCCAATTTGGATGCCATTTATTTCTCTTTCTTGTCTGATCACTATGGCTAGAACTTCCCATACTATGTTGATTAGAAGTGGTGAAAGCAGACACCCTTGTCTTATTCCTGATCTTAAGGGAAGAGCTTTTAGTTTTTGCCCATTGAGTATGAGGTTAGCAGTAGGTTTCTGTATGTTCCCTCTATTCCCACTTTGCTGAGTGTTTTTATCATAAAAGGATGATGGATTTTATTGAATGTTTTTTCAACATCTATTGATGTGATCTTGTGGTTTTTGTCCTTCATTTTGTTTATGTGATGTATTACGTTTATTGATTTGAGAACATTGTACCATCCTTGCATGCCTGGGATGAATGCCACTTGGTCATGGTGTATGATCTTTTTAATATATTGCTGGGTGTGGTTTGCCAATATTTTTTTGAAGATTTTAGCATCTATGTTCTTCAGAAATATTGGCTTGTAATTTTCTTTCTTTGTTGTGTCTTTACCTGGTTTTGGAATTAGGATAATACTGGCCTTGTAAAAAGAGTTTGGGAGTCTTCCCTCTTCTTGAATTTTTTTTGGAATAGTTTGAGAAGAGTAGGAGTTAGTTCTTCTTTGAATGTTTGGTAAAATTTACCTGCGAAGCCATCCAGTCCACGGCTTTTGTGTGCTGGGAGTTGTTTGATTACTGCTTCAATTTCTCTTGTTATTGGTCAATTTCATTTAACACTCTTTCTGAGGATTCCTCCTTTCTTTTCAGTTGGGTTTTTTTCTTTGTCTCCCCAATTTAGGTGACTCTTTTAGTTTTTTTCTGTGTATTAGATTTATCTGCTTTGACTCCCTGTCTTCATGGTGTGATCTTCTGTGGTAGGAGTCCCATGGGCCTCAGTGGAGCAGTCTCCTTGAACTCCCAAGCTGGATACTCTAGGGATGCCCTTTATGCAGTTTATGTGCACTTTCTTTTTGTAATTGGGTTTTGGTTGTTACCAGCTCATTCACTGGTGGATTCTCCCCTCAGGCTGGATGAGAGTCACAACCCCCACCACATCTTACACTGTTCTACAGGAGCTGCCAAAACAGAACAAAACAACCCAGCAAACAAAATCCACACCAGCAACCCCCCCCATGGTGATATTACCAACAAATGAGCTAAGATTAATAAAGGTGGAAAGAGAATAAGAATATTGTACAAAAGGAATAAAGAATATTAGGTGACTAAGGGAAAGAAAAATGATTTTGAGAGGGTAGAGGGAGGAGAAATAATAAGAGTAGGGAACAGAAACAAGGCAAAGAAAAGGAGAAAATAAAATTTATAACATAAGTAAAAATAGGGAGGGGATAGGGCAAACTGGAGTAGGAAAAGAGAAGAGTACAATATGAGGTTTGGAGAGAAAAAAAATAGTGGAAAAAGGCACTAAATTGAAGAAAAATAATCACCGCAGCGATAGACACTACAAAGGAGCAAAGATTAATAAAGGTGGAAAGAGAATATTATAAAAAGGAAAAGAGAAAAAAGATTGTGAGATGTCTAGAGGAAAGAAAAATGATTTTGAGAGGATAGAGGGAGGAGAAATAATAAATATAAAGGTTAGAAACCAGGCTAAGAAAGGGAGAAAATAAAATTTAAGCCTGGCTGGTGTAGCTCAGTGGATTGAGCGCGGGCTGGGAACCAGAGGGTCCCGGTTCGATTCCCAGTCAGGGCACATGCCTGGTTGTGGGCCAGATCCCCATGAGGGCCATGTGAGAGGCAACCATACATTGCTGTTTCTCTCCCTCTCTTTCTCCCTCCCTTCCCCTCTCCCTAAAAATAAATAAAAAAATAAAATCTTTAATAAAAAAAATTTTAAAAGTAAGGGCAGGAGGAAGGCGAAATGGGATAGGACAGAGAACAGTAAAATTTGAGATTTAAAAATAAAAAAGAACCAAATTACTAGGGATAAAAATGAAGTACAAAAACAACCTATTATCAATGACAACAGAGCAAATATTAATAAAGGCGGCACAACAATATTATAAAAAAGGGGAAAAGAATGTGAAATGACTAATGGAAAGAAAAGTGGTTTTGAGAGGATGGAGGGAGCAGAAATAGTAAGAGTGAGGAATAGATACAAGGCATAGAAAGAGAAAAATAAGATTTAAAACAAAAATAAAGGATGAAGGCAAAATGGAGTAAGAGGGGAGGAGTAAAATATGAGATTAGAACTTAAAAATAAAAAATAAAAATAAGTGAAATAATAGGAACAAAATTGAAGACAAACAACATTAAAAAGCTATGCAGGAGAAAAATAGCGCAAATGGTGAAAAAGAACAAGGTACAATTCATCTCAGCAGAGTCTGGTGTTTGTTGGCCTACAGTCTTCTCCTTCAGGATTTGTCCTTGATGTCAACTGGTGTCCTAATCTAGCTTTAGGCAGCCTGTTCGAGGCTACAAGCAGCCCACAGTCTGTGGCTTTCTCCTTCAGGCTTGGCTGGTCCTCTGTGTTCTTCCCCCTGGCTTTTTTTATCAGCGCAAGGCCCAGGGGTGGTTCATCTAATGTCCAACAGCACTGCTGTCTGTTTCATGGGAGGGGCCAATCTGTGTAAAAGGGTCAGCTCTTTGCTGCTTGGTGCTGATGGCAGCTCTGTGTGAGAGCCAGGGCTGGGCCGCGCTCTGAATACCTCTTGCTACACCAATTTCTATTATCTGCCTTGCTGTTTTCTGTGGAGTAGGGCCTGAGGAAGAGCAGAGTCATAAAAGTTCATAAAGGGCTCCTTTGGAGGTTCTCCTTCTTTCCCCTGCAGATATGTGCCCAGCAGGGGCTTCTTGAGGCTGGCCTTACTGTTCTGTGGTTTGCAGTCCTACAGAGTTCCAGTCCTATGGAGTTTGCAGTCCTGCAGGTGAGGGATGGACATTCCTTCCTCTTCCCAGAGGTATGTACTCCAAGGTTTCAGTGGCCCTGCCTGGCTACAAAGAATCTTAGGCGCTCAGCTCCTGCCCATCCAGTTGCCAGCTCACTGCTCTCACAGGAGACTCAGACCCAAACCCTCTGATCTGCGCACAGCCCCCCTGCTTGCCGGCCACGCCGAGTGGGTCCCCACAATCTCTTCACCACGCAGCTCTCCATTCTTCCTGGCCAGCTGGGTTCAGCAGGCATGAACTGCTCTTTGAATCTGGCCTCTTTGCTGTCAGGGCAGCTGTGTATGCATTAGTTTCCTGCTCAGCCATGCCTCTGCTCCCCTCTTCAAACAAGTCCCTGTGTGGCACCCACTCTGCAGCTCTGAGCCGCTGTCTGGCTCTCCATGCATTCCACTTCTCCAAAAGGGCAAAAAGTCTTTCTCAGTCAGGTCCGACAGCCTGCCAGTGCCTCTGACAGTCTTAGGAACTAGGATCTCTCTCTTGGACTCTCCTGGTTGTAACTGCAGCTGTGGATGTGCTGCTCACTGTGTGTGTGTGGCCTGAGTCTCCCAGACTCCACATGTCCTCCCAAGTCTCTCCCAGTTAGTGATGCGGGTCCTCTGTGGGTGCCTGGGGGCCCTGCTCTAGGGTGGATGGGAGCTACTAAATGGCATTTTCTCTTCTCTGCTCTCTCCTCCATTGCAGGCGCCTTGCACAGGGTACCTCCCCTTCAATTTATAAAATCTTTTACTGGACGGTGCAAAGACTCCTGTGTACTCCTAGTCTTCAAAAATGCATTATCAGCTAAGGTTCTACTCAGCTGCCATCTTCCTCTGCCCTGGTGCCCTGAAGTCTTGACAGGAAGTCATGTCGTTTTGGCTCCTTGATGACATTACAGTTTGGGAATCCCGGGTTCTCAAGAGAAGCAACCGCCCTGTTGAGGGTTGTACCCCGAGAGGCAGGGAAGCTTCTGGCCCTAAGTTGATCTCCCTGAGCAGCAGGTGTCAACAAGAGGCTGGGAGAAGTTGAGGGAGGAAGCACAGGACACCCCTAGTGATAACAAGAAATTATTGTATTATATAAATGAGGAAATACATTTTAAAAATATGTTACTTAATATTACTTATATTTATAAACTGGTGAAGTCTAGTGATTTGGTGGCCACATTCCTAAGAGGAACATTTTTCTTGAAACACATTATATGAAACAGTTTCTTAGAGATTTCATGAAAGGGGAAAGAAACTATCTTTTATTGAGTATCTGCTATGATTTTAGCCCATTTATTCCACAAATCTATAAAGTAGGTTTTATTATTCTTATGTTGCAATGAGAAACAGGCTTAGTAAGGTTAAATAATGTACTCAATGTCTATCAGCCAGAAAGAACAAAGCTAGATCTGTCTGACTATTAAGTATGTTCATTTCTACAACTTTCAGATTTCTGAAAACTAATCTGGCAAAAGACAAGAAACTCTATTCTCAGTTTGTTAGCTTCCTCATGTATGGCTTAAATGCAGGTAAACGTCTCATAATCATAAAGTCAGAGATCACTTGTATCTCTGATGTGATCTTTCTGCAGGATGGCCTTCCCGGTCTTCCTTTCAGACCGTTCTATCAGAATTTACATGAAAAGCTTGGACGAGGCAGCAAGGAGAACAGGACCTCTCTCCTCCCTATGGAAAGGCCTGTGGCTTCTCATTTGGGATGCGTCCTGACACTGTTACGTGTTCTTAGACAAAATATTTACCTAGTTGTTAAGAAGACACGTTCAGAGCCTATTTATGTTCTTCAGGGCTTACTATAGATTGAGTGTAAGGAATTTCTTGGTCACACAAGGCAGCACTTGTGAGGAGGAGGCTCGGATAAGCTGTTCTCGGTGTAATAATCCTTTACAGTCCCAGCGATCGGAGTTCTTTCAGCGATCGGAGTTCCCAGCGACGTGTGCAGACACTTGGAGAATGTCACCCCGAGGTAAACAGCAAAACACACCATTCGATTTCCCTTTAGATTTCCTGAGAAGACAGTGTGATGGAGACCCTACACTATTTTTCTTCCATTGTATTTTCACATCTAATTGTACTGTTCAGACTCCCAGAAACCATGTAAGTTGACATCATGTCAGAAAGAGAAAACGTAGAGATAACATGTTTAAGTGCATGTGAAGGTTTTTTAAAAACTTGGGGAATCAATCAATGTAAAAGGAATGTAACATTTCAGCTCAGGATTTTAGGAGAAATTAAATAGCAATTGGAATGTGGTAAGTAGGCATATATTTTAAGCTGTATATGGAAATGACATTTGTATGCTCTGCATTTAGTTGTATCACTTAGTGCTTTTCATTGCTCATAGGATGTAGATACCGTTGGCTGGTTAGCTCACTTTTTAGGAGCATGATGCCAGTAAATCTAAGGCACAAATTCAATCTAATATTTCCTATAGATAGTTGTAAGACTGCATCCTCTAAAAGCAGACTCAGAGAGAACATGTATATTTATGGCTCTGTCCCTAATACCTAACAGTTTGGGGCACATTATAGACATCAATTAATATTTCACTGATACTGTACACTTAACATCAATCATCTGGTCAAAGGATAACAAAAAGAGGAGAAACACTCTTACTCTGAGAAATTTCTGCCTCTTGGTAGCTATGGGACCCTGGGCAAGTCACTTAAACGGTCTAACCCTCATGTCTTCATTTGTGAAATGGACATAATAAGTCCTCCCTCATAAGATTGATCATGCATGATGATTAAGGGAAATGATGTACTTAAAGCAATTAGTGCAATGTCTAGAACACTGAACAATAAAAATACTCACCATTTATTGAGTGCTTACTCTACCAGGCTCTGTGCTAAGCACTTTTCAAGCACTGTTGAACTCCACTGCAGCCCTATGTATATAGGTCTCATACTGTCTCCCCATTACAGATGAGGAAACTGAAATTTAGCGGGTAAATGAGACTTGCTGAAGGCTACATGGTCTATTTTTTTTTTTAAGATTATTTTACTTATAAGACCGGAAAAAAAGCAACTCAAACTCAGTCAAGAAAACTTATTTTTTTTATTTTTTTAAATTATTTTATTGTTGTTCACTTACAGTTGTCTGCATTTACCCCCGACCCCCAACCCCAGGCAAACCCACCTCCCTCCCTTGCTTCCACCCTCCCGCTTGGTTTTGTCCATGTGTCCCTTATAGCAGTTCCTGAATACCCTTGTCCCCATTATCCCCTTCCCCCTCCCCTCTGGTTACTGCCAGGTTGTTCTAAATTTCAATGTCTCTGGTTATAATTTGTTTCTCTGGTTGTATTTTGCTTGCTTACCTCACAAGCGTCTTGGCTGTGGCTGATCTGAGTTCCCCAGTAGCTGATCTGGCCTTGGTGCCTTCTCTCATGAGTCCTTATATAAAACCCCTTAACATTTCATATAGTAAAGGCTGCGTGATGATGTACTCCTTGA